>CM055901.1:25393656-25626115 GCA_029582155.1 Panopea generosa | reverse complement strand
CAGACACCAAGGATTTTGGTCGATATCTCAACTAATTGAAATCGGATTTTATCCAAATTTGAAATAAAATAAGAACGATATGCTATGGTAATTATCTGAAAACGTTATTTGTTTATCTTAATAAAATCGTTGTGAAATAGCAATTTTAATGACAACAGTACTCAAATTATCTTTCGCAAAAATGGGTAATCAGCATTAATATCGAATGTCTCTACTCGACCAAGTCACTGTTTCTCGGAGTTACGGTAGTTCTGAAGGTACCGTTGAGATTTGGAAACAGTTTCCTCAGTAGTACCTACAGAACTATCTCAACTCCTTGATACAGTTATCTCAGCAGTGTCTGCAGAACAACCGTAACTCCGTGAAACAGTAACACCGGCAATGCGTGCAGAACTATCTTAACTCCGTGAAACAGTTACCACAGCAGTGCATGCAGAACTACCTTAACTCCGTGAAACAGTTACCTCGGCAGTGCCTGCACAACTACCTTAACTCCGTGAAACAGTTACCTCGGCAGTGTCTGTAGAACTACCGTAACTCTGTGAAACAGTTACCTCAGCAGTGTCTGCAGAACTACCGTTACTCCATGAAACAGTAACTTCGGCAGTGCCAGCAGAACTACCTTAACTCCGTGAAACAGTTACCTCGGCAGTGCCTGTAGAACTACTGTTACTCCGTGAAACAGTTACCTCAGCAGTGTCTGCAGAACTACCTCAACTCCGTGAAACAGTAACCTCGGCAGTGCCTACAGAACTATATCAACTCCGTGAAACTGTTACCTCAGCAGTGTCTGCAGAACTACCATAACTTCTCGAAACAGTAACCTCGGCAGTGCCTGCAAAACTATCTTAACTCCGAGAAACAGTTACCTCAGCAGTACATGCAGAACTGCCTTAAGTGAAACAGTTACCTCAGCATTACCTCCAGAACTACCTTAACTCCGCGAAACAGTTACCTCGGCAGTGCCTGCAGAACTACCTTAACTCCGTGAAACATTTACCTCAGCAGTACCTGCAGAACTACCTTAACTCTGCGAAACAGTTATCTCGACAGTGCCTGCAGAACTACCTCAACTCCGTGACACATTTACCTCGACAGTGCCTGCAGAACTACCTTAACTCCGCGAAACAGTTACCTCGGCAATGCCTGCAGAACTACCTTAACTCCGTGAAACAATTACCTCGACAATGCCTGCAGAACTACCTCAACTCCGCGAAACATTTACCTCGACTGTGCCTGCAAAACTACCTTAACTCCGTGAAACAATTACCTAAGTAGTACCTGCAGAACTACCTTAACTCTTTGAAACAGTTACCTCGGCAGTGCCTGCAGAACTACCTTAACTCCGTAAAACAGTTACCTCAGCAATGCCTGCAGAACTACCTTAACTCCGTGAAACATTTACCTCGACAGTGCCTGCAGAACTACCTTAACTCCGTGAAACAGTTACCACAGCATTACCTGCAGAATTACCTCAACTCCATGAAACAGTTACCTCGGTAGTTCCTGCAGAACTACCTCAACTCCGTGCAACAGTAACCTCAGCAGTACCTGCAGAACTACCTCAACTCCGTGAAACAGTTACCTCGGCAATGCCTGCAGAACTACCTCAAATCCGTGAAACAGTTACCTCGGCAGTACCTGCAGAACTATCTTAACTCCGTGTAACAGTTACCTTGGCAGTGTCTGAAGAATTATCTTAACTCCGAGAAACAGTTACCTCGGCAATGCCTGCAGAACTACCTCAACTCCGTGAAACAGTTACCACGGCAATGCCTGCATAACTACCTCAACTCCGTGAAACAGTTACCTCGGCAGTACCTATAGAACTACCTCAACTCCGCAAAACAGTTACCCCAGCAGTACCTGCAGAACTACCTCAACTCCGCAAAACAGTTACCTCAGCAGTACCTGCAAAACTACCTCAACTCCGTGAAGCAATTACCTCGGCAGTGCCTGTAGAACTACCTCAACTCCGTGAAACAGTTACCTCAGCAGTACCTGCAGAACTATCTCAACTCCGCAAAACAGTTACCTCAGCAGTACCTGCAGAAGTACCTCAACTCCGCGAAACAGTTACCTCGGCAGTGCCTGCAGAACTACCTTAACTCCGTGAAACAGTTACCTTGGCAGTGCCTGCAGAACTATCTCAACTCCGTGAAACAGTTACCCCAGCAGTACCTGCAGAACTATCTCAACTCCGCGAAACAGTTACCTTGGCAGTGCCTGCAGAACTACCTCAACTCCGCAAAACAGTTTCCCCAGCAGTACTCGCAGAAGTACCTCAACTCCACGAAACAGTTACGTCGACAATGCCTGCAGAGCTACCTCAACTCCGTCAAACAGTTACCTCGACAGTGCCTGCAGAACTTTCTGAACTCCGTGAAACAGTTACCTTGGCAGTGCCTGCAGAACTATCTCAACTCCGCGAAACAGTAACCCCAGCAGTACCTGCAGAACGAGCTCAACTCCATGAAACAGTTACCTCGACAGTGCCTGCAGAACTATCTGAACTCCGTGAAACAGTAACCCCATCAGTACCTGCAGAACTATCTCAACTCCGTGAAACAGTAACCCCAGCAGTACCTGCAGAACGAGCTCAACTCCAACTCCGCGAAACAGTTACCTTGGCAGTGCCTGCAGAACTATCTCAACTCCGTGAAACAGTAACCCCAGCAGTACCTGCAGAACGAGCTCAACTCCGTGAAACAGTTACCGTGGCAGTACTTGCAGAACTATCTGAACTCCGTGAAACAGTAACCCCAGCAGTACCTGCAGAACTATCTCAACTACGCGAAACAGTAACCTCAGCAGTACCTGCAGAACTACTCCATGAGGAGTCGCCGCCAAACAGTTTTACAAGTTCATAATGATCTTCATAGATAAACGAATACATTTATTTTCAGACAATTACCATAACACGTTGTTCTCATTTCCTTCCAAATTTGGATAAAATTCAATAATTAGTTGAGATATTAACCAAAATCCAAGTTCAGCTGTTTAGTCTAGTTTATGCACATGTGTACTGAAATACATAATTATATCAAAGTGTGTTTATTAAAATGCCACCAAATCCTTGGACGAGACGAAACGAACTTATATTTTGTGGATGTTTTATAGATTTGTACCTTGATCAAAGCGGCTGTATGTTTTGTACATGTTGGCTATATCCTTCCGTGTGGCGGGAGTGTCGGGCAGGAAGTACGGGACCTCCACGTCGTCAGGGTTGTACACGATGGGCTTCCAGTCCGCGATCGATCCTGTCCCCGGCGTCATACCATCACCAAAGTTTTCACAGAAATCTCCACGCTTGCCTCCATATCCGCATCGATGTATGTCGTGTATTCCAATGTATAACAGAAACGGTCTGAAAGATAAAGGATAATATATATCACGGCAGCGATTTGAACAGAGTTGAAATATTTAAAATTATGAATTGTAAGAAAAGATGTCATGAGCCAGAACCGATTCCTTGTTTAACAATGTAGAAAAAACACGTGACTTAGACTTGACACTGAAGCAGACTTTGTGCCGCTTATGTGCTGGTCGTACACAATAAAGGTCGCGGTGATATTCCTTAATCATACCCGATTGTTCCTCAAACCCCTAGAAGACGGACTCGGAAAGATTCGCACTCACTCTCAGCTTGGGAATTACTCTTCTACATTTTTATAACTCTCTGTAAGGTATATGAGCGGGGAATGGCCAGTGGATATATAGACATGGTTATCATTAGTCAAAACTTGTTATAAAGTGTTGCCATTTATGGGAAGGTATGACATTTTAACAAGTACATGTATTAGGATGCTCAGGAAATACGATGCACGTGCAGGTCACGTCAAATCAAGACAAGTCATTCATAGGTTTAGAAGCCGCCTCTGCATTCTAAAATTAATTGGGCCGATATTATTGTGTGTTCATGGATTTGTGATGGGGAAAGGGAGTGCGCGCGCGTGTGTGTGTGGGTGGGGTGGGGCTGGGGGTGGGGTATGACTTAAACTATGGAGAATATACTCAAAACAATTCGCCTATGCAAGTCGACTTACAAACAAAGCCCTCTCGTACTTTTTAAGTATGCAGGTAGTTTGTACGACTATACAGAGTCCTAACCTGCTATCATTTTTGGTAAGGAATTCCCGAATGTAATGTTTCATGCACGTGATGTTGCGGCCTACTTGTTCCAAGTTGTGGTTTTCCTCCGTTATCTCGTAGTCGAACTTGTACACCGTATCAGGTCCAACGTGCTTCTTGCCAACTATACCTGGAAAAAATCTAGTCTTTTGTAGATAATGTTACAACACACACAAAGAATTGAAAATGTTGGTTAATGTCTTTATTCAAGGCACCAATACATCCAGGCACCGAAAACATGCAGGCAACTATGAACCAATTCATCCAGGCACCGCAAACATGCAGTTAGTATATACCAAATTAGCCAGGCATCGGAAACAAGCAGCCAGGCATCGGAAACAAGCAGGTAGTATGTACCAATTCAGCCAGGCACCGTAAACATGCAGTTAGTATGTACCGATTCAGCCAGGCACCGAAAACAAGCAGGTAGTATGTACCGATTCAGCCAGGCGCCGGAAACAAGCAGGTAGTATGTACCAATTTAGCCAGGCATCGGAAACAAGCAGTTAGTATGTACCAATTCAGCCAGGCGCCGGAAACAAGCAGTTAGTATGTACCAATTTAACCAGGCATCAGAAACAAGCAGTAAGTATGTACCCATTCAGCCAGGCACCGGAAACAAGCAGTTAGTATGTACCAATTAAGCCAGGCACCGGAAACAAGCATGTAAAATGCACCAATTCAGCCAGGCACCGGAAACATGCAGTTAGTATGTACCAATTCAGCTAGGTGCCGGAAACAAGCAGGTAGTATGTACCAATTCAGCCAGGCGCCGGAAACAAGCAGGTAGTATGTATGTATTTAGCCAGGCACCGGAAACAAGTAGGTAGTGTGTACCAATTCAGCTAGGCACCGGAAACAAGCAGGTATTATGTACCAATTTAGCCAGGCACCTGTAACAAGCAGGTAATATGTACCAATTTAGCCAGGCACCGGAAACAAGCAGGTAGTATGTACCAATTTAGCCAGGCACCGGAAACAAGCATGTAGTATGCAACAATTCTGCCAGGCACCGAAAACAAGCTTTTGGTATGTACCAATTTAGCCAGGCACCGGAAACAAGCATGTTGTATGTACCAATTCAGCCAGGCGAAGGAAACAAGCAGGTAGTATGCACCAATTCAGCCAGGCACCGGAAACAAGCAGGTAGTATGCACCAATTAAGCTACGCACCGGCAACAATCATGTAGTATACACCAATTCAGCCAGACACCGGAAACAAGCAGGTAGTATGTACAAATTTAACCAGGCACCGGAAACAAGCAGGTAGTATGTACCAATTTAGCCAGGCGCCGGAAACAAGCAGGTTGTATGTACCACTTCAGCCAGGCGCCGGAAACATGCAGTTTGTATGTACCAATTCTGCCAGGCACCGGAAAGAAGCAGTTACTATGTACCAATTTAGACAGGCACTGGAAACAAGCATGTAGTTTGCACCAATTCAGCCAGGTACCGGAAACATGCAGTAAGTATATACCAATTCAGCCAGGCACCGGAAACATGCAGTTAGTATGTACCAATTCAGCCAGGCACCGGAAACATGCAGTTAGTATCGACCAATTCAGCCAGGCACCGGAAACATGCAGTTAGTATGTACCAATTCAGCCAGGTACTGCAATCATGCAGGTAGTATGTACCAATTCAGCCAGGTACCGGAATCATGCAGGTAGTATGTACCAATTCAGCCAATGTCAATGCGGGGAGAGTTGTGGTGATGAAATATTATTTTTAAAAATGGCGTACCTCATCTCGTATTAAAACGAACGTTCCGACGATTGCCTTCACGGCAATACCTAAACTGACCTTACCGTATGAGATAAACTACATTTCAAAATTAAAATGACATTGATTTATTAATTGAATTTATTCTACATGTCTACATGTCTGTACAAACATACATGGATGTCTAGTAACGTTCTTGAACTACTTGCACTTTAAGTATAGGAAAGTTTCTATTGTTAGAAAATGTTTGGTAGAGCGTTCCTTTTTGACGTCAGTTTATAATACTCTTAGGTAAAATCCGAAATATATTTTTATAACGATGGTAATTATTGCTTAGTGTCAAATCAAGCTTCAAACATGAAGATATACATAAATATCATAGTCTATGGGGAATATATTGGACAAAGTGCCTTTTATTTAATGACAATCTGATTAAAATCAAATCAACTTTAGCTTCCATACCTTATGCACTGTGCATAGAGTATGGAAGCTTATGTTGATCTGATTTTAATGAGAATTATTCTTCAGTTAAGTCGAAGTATCACTGATTTGACACCGGAACGGACGTTCTGCCGAGGTGTCGACACAACAAGTGACACCGATGGTATGACGAGTGTCATTGTCCGTTATGCAATAAGGTTTATGTAAGGCGACAAACCTGTACGTATCTTGTGTTTGTCCAGAATCACAGGTAGACTCCTAACGCCATTAAATGATTCGAAATGGTGTATTTGATGGTGCAGACCGTACATGCCATTCTGGTGCTGGGGAAGTCCAGTCAACACTACAGACCTGCCGAGGTACGAAACAATATAAATAAAGATACAAAGAATTTTACAACTAACGTGGGTGGGTGATGGGTAATTACACCATAACCAGTGGCATCCAAACCAATATATGCCATCTGTAACAACAAGCTGGTTTTGATATTGTACCATACACAGTTTGTGTACAACCTTCGTGACGAAGTGTATCTGGGAAATCAAATTGTTATTTTCAAATCCCGGTGTATTCCCGGTGGCCAACCCACGTATCTTTATTCTATGGGGTGGTACACAGAATCGGAGGAAAAGTGTCCGTTTCATGTTACATTTTTGCAGATAACTTATATTTCAAGAAACTTTACGAAACACAGACGAACGTCGGTCTGTATATAGAGATGAACCACCGGTGAAATCAAGTGGGCATAAAAACGGTGATTAATCTCTAAACAGAGACGGTGTTCGTCTTTGTTTCGTGAAGTTTCATGAAATATTAAGAAAGTTATCTTCATTTATCCGCCGATTTTTTGCACCACTCCACAGGATAAGATTACGCGGGTTCACCACCATGGAATTTGACCTTGTCATCAGTTCTGAAGCAACACAAGATTTGTACAGACCCATCACCTAAAAGAAGAACATCCATAAAGTATAGTCAGAAACTGAGACGGGACAAACCTGTCCGAATGGAACGCATCTTCAGAATATCCGGCAAACTTTTGACGTCACCGAAAGATTGGAAGTTTGGAGTGCCGCTGTGAAGTCCGTACATGCCATTCTGGTGTTGTGGAAGACCTGTCAGAACTACCGACCTGCAGATGTCACCAGTGGTATTTACAGTTCAAGGCTGCGTTTCACAAAAGTCAATTTGACAATTTCTCCGTTGTGTGTTCAAATTTAGATCGACATTTAAAATGATTGTATTTTCAGAAAATATGTAACTTTCTGCATGATTTGAGCCAACTTGGATTCATTTGGATGAAAATTAAAACTATTATGAATAAGTGTTGGTTTACGTTTACGACGATTTTTGTCGTAAGTTTTTTTTTTTTGTGAAATGCATTCCTGGTAAATAACTACACTATAAACAGACGTTCAACCGATGAATAGAATTATATGGGATGTGATTAGAAATTGAGGATAATTATGCTCATCTGGTGCTGTTGGTTGGGCGATTACATATGGTCGAACGTCGTTACGGGGTCCTAGCTTTAAAAAGTTATCTCGATAAACAACAATTGAAACAAAACTAACAACAAAGTAGTTTTGTTGTAAAGCAAATAAATACACACACCAACATTTTAAAGTTTAAATGAGTTTTTATGAGACGAGATTAAATTTTGCCTTATGTTTTCTGACATTGTCAATGCAGAATATTTAACTCTGTAGTATTCGAAAATGATGAATGGGTATTAAGTGTGGTTATATCCGTCTGTTCGTTCTTCCGTGTGTGAGTGCGTGCGTGCGTCCGTCCGTCGGTCCGTCAAATTGGTTTCCTATCAAAAATTTCCGAAAGGGTGTGTAAATCTAATTACTATTTGAAGTGTGGCTGTGTAATCATAAAATACAGACCAAGATCGATTTTTGTCAACGTCGTCCAAGTTTTACAGGAGTTATTGCCCCTTTTCGATTTAATTATTGGTAAAAACTAACATAAATTAAGGGCATAGGCGTCCTTTGTAAATCTTTCTACTTTTTTGTAAAAAATTGTAATAAAAAATATTTCCTTTTCAACGAAGGAAAGTTTGTGCTATGTACTATATTCTTTGTTTTACAAAACAGAAAGATTACTCTTCAGAGACGAAATTATTTTGATGGAATATTAAAATTAGAAAAAAAACTCGATGCGAACTAGACTAAATATAGAAACAGGCAATTGCTGTGTTAAAATCTGATTGGAACAAAATTGGTGGGTTTGAAATTTTGAGAAGTGTATTTATACCTGCTTGGCGAACAGCTACTGACGGAGGTGAATCCATTCTTGAACAACAAACTCCGCTCGGCTAGCGCGTCCACATTGGGTGACTTTATCTTTGTGTTACCGTACGCTCCGAACTGGAAACCCACATCATCGCCTGGTATGCAAGTTAATTTATTTATTTACAAGTTCATGAAATAACCATATCGAATATTATCGAATATTTTCGATATTTCGAAATTAAATACTGATATTATTATTGAAATAATGTTGATATTCGGCTTATTCGCTGTCGTTAATTAGTAATCCAATGCCAACGGTCTGACACTCCGAATTACCGAATTTGTTCCGATTGTTGTCAAGAAGCCACAGGTTGGCTTGCTATTGCTATATCATTATAGTTCACAGTCTAACTGATAAAGCGTCGGCCTACCAGAATACCATCGCAAATCTCTGTAGATTAACAGGAATGTTTCGAAATGAATTTCCTTATTCAATTGTTTCCTTTATATGAATAGTTGCAGTCACAGTATAATACCGCTCACTTTGGGGTATCACTACACAATTGAATTTTGTGTTTTGTTCTATATAAAACAAGTATATAAAATACAGCACATCTGGCAGGCTAAAATTATACAAGTCACATTTTAACACCTGTGATGTCTTATTGCAGTATATGCAATGCCGGCTTTTGCATTACTCATCTGCAGCAAAGATAACACAGCCCCTATGAAGCATTTTGAAAATGTTTGAAACCAAATTATATAAGACTTTCTTTTTCAATGAAAAAAAAGCATGGGGAAATGGAACAACCGTGTAGTGAGACCTAGAGGAGCAAATCATGACAAGAATAGAGACAATAATAATAATGAAAATAATAAAATAAAGTATTGACTTAACGAGAGAACTGATTTGAACAAGTCAATATTCCATGAGGCCCTCAAACATTATATACTAGTACATTATTTACGAGGGGTGACCATTATGTATTGTCTTTCTCGAAAATCGTACTGTCTATCAAAACCGCTTGCTCACGCATCGATAGGCCCATTCAATTACCTGTACACTGATAGCAAATATATTATAAAGTTATTTGGCGACGGACAGCCGATATTAAGTTATATGGTAACGAAGGAAAGTTATATGGTGACAGACTAGGCGATATAAAATTATATAATGACAAATTATAGTTATATGGACGATGACTAGGCGATATAAAGTTATAAAATACCAAACTAAAGTTATATGAATGACGACTAGGCGATATTAAGTTATATGGCGACGGATTCGGCGATATAAAGTTATATAATAACAAACTAAAGTTATATTGATGATGACTAGGCGATGTTAAGTTATATGGCGACGGATTCGGCGATATAATATTATATAATACCAAATACCAAACTAAAGTTATTTGGATAAGACTAGGCGATATAAAATTATATAATAACATACTAAAGTTATATGGATGACGGCTAGGCGATGTAAAGTTATAAGGCGACGGATTCGGCGATATAAAGTTATATAAGAACAAACTAAAGTTATATGGATGACGACTAGGCGATGTTGAGTTTTATTCCGACAGACTAGGCGATACAAAGTTATATGGCGACGGATTCGGCGATATAAGATTATATAATACCAAACTGAAGTTATATGGATGACGACTAGGCGATATGAAATTATATAATAACAAGCTAAAGTTATGTTTACAATGACTAGGCACTGTTAAGTTATATGGCGACGGACTCGGCGGTATAAAGTTATATAATGACAAACTAAAGTTATATGGATGATGACTATAGGCGGTGTTAAGTTATAAGGTTACATTTAACTTATGGACTTACCCAGAATCACCAACACGTTCCTTCCTGCAGCAAGTCCAGCGACCGTAAATACTACCAACAACCTTATCTCCAGACTCATTTTGTCTGTATTCCAAAATGGTTAATGACAACGACAGCTAAACAGTATGCTTATCACTGATCTGTAACAAAGTCTATATACTGTCAATTAAAAACTAATTGAAATCGAACAGACAAACGTTGATATTCACGTTTCGTCTCTTCAACATTCGATATAATTAATTAACGTTAGGATGACGGTTAGTTTCATGAATAACAAAATAAGTTTAGTTTATCTTGAAATTGAAGATATGGTTTCTCCTGTTTTACATTTAAAACGATTTCCCCAGGAAAACACGTTCTCAAGAAAACACACACAAACCAACCGACAGGTTATACTGACTGTATATTCAGTCTGGTTCTGGCTAACAATGAAAAGTAAGGTAAAATATACGAATTTAAAGATACTCAACCTACTGAACCATGAGTGCCATTTATATTGCTAAACTCTGTCGTCTTGAATGAAGATAAACACTTAGTTTTGAGGGGTAGTGTTCGAAAACCAAACTTGATATGAAACATATATAGGGAATTTCAAGTAATTGCAGGATTATAAACTCAAAGGTAATGCCGAATAAATACCAGGTATCTCCTTTTTCAAGTGTCGTTTTTCAAGCTGGTACTGTAACGTAGCGCACAGTTTCCTAACTAATCAGGCAATTAATCCGCCACTATAATATGCAATGTGAACTTATATTACATTTAATTCAGGGTAGCAGCTGTGCTTTTGCTATTGATACATGTCCAGCCATTGTTAAGCTGGTCGTGCCAAAATAACATTCAAGTCTTTCTTTCCATATAGAACAAAATCTAGGATTTCCATGGTAAATATCCACATAGAAACGTTTTTAAAGTATTTTTTTTCATAGCATGAATGTATCTGTTCATACAAAATGCACAAAAGCTAGAGTATTGACCAGCTTGTTGTTTTAAAAACCCTCAGTTTAAAAAAGAAGTCCTCAAAAGCTCTTAAATATATCCATTTGTTAAAATCCAATGGAAGTCACTTGTTAACACAAATGATGCCTTATCGCAGTATATTGTCAGAAGTTGCTCTATTTATCTGCAGCAAGAAATAACAGTCCATTCAAACCATGAAATATATCAAGCCAAAGTACAAAGAACTATTTTAGCGCAATAATCTTGATACCGTCACTTAGAAGGGACGTAACTCTGTAGTGAAAACAGTTTAGTGACAATATTTAAAGCTCCACAACTTTAGATAATTAAGATTTAGAGTCAGAACTACAAGCGCAACAACAGTTTCTCAAAACATATGTGGACAGAACTATCATTTATGGTATACAGTTGACGAAAACCATCATATATTGGCGTACACATATGGATATCAAAACGAGGAGGTATTAAACGAACGAATCAAGTGTAATTTCAAAATAATTGGTGGTGAAAACAGTACTGATAGTAAAAATCATGAAAATACAGCGTAATAGCATAGAAAAAAAAACTCAAAAAGAAGGTGCCTATTAGTGAATATGGATTTCGGTACATGTAAACAGTCTCGGTTTTCTCGAATTACGTCTTTTGTGGTGATTGTTGCATGGTAGGAATGAACTACCCATGGAAGACAGTATACTAAGGATGCATTAAGAAAAATAATGAGAATAAAATAAATAACCGTGTTTTTCTGTGCTTTGACATCAATATTCCTACCGAATGTCCGCCATTTTAACACGTCCCATCGTTTTCACCACCTAAGAACGAATACCTTCAAAATACATTCGACCCCCGACCCCTTCCCCCCTTTGGATTATATTTATTAATGACAATGAGATGGTTTTAATCCACTTTGATAAAAAATGAAGACATTATAGCACGTTTTCCTGATATACTCGCTTTAAAGCACCTGTAAAAATACGTACGTACCAAACACCCACCCACCCGTTGTACATACATGTAATGTAAAAGCATGTTTTTTAAATTATATCGATAACCTAACTGTGCTATACATACCCAAACACACACATTTCTATAATGCCAGCTCTGTGGCTCAGTCCAATAACAACATACCGTATATTCCCCTTATAAACGCCTCCACTCTTATAAACGCCCTCCCACCGATTTTTCTGGAAAATTAAAAAACAAAACGTATATGCGAGTTGAGTGCGTATTCGCCCATCTTTCCCTGATCGATTATTTTGTTACACAAACAACAATTAGCGGAGTGTTTATTACCTTTGAACTCTTTAACCCATTGTTTATATCTTGGGTGACCACTTAACCATTTTTGGTTGAATGAACACTTCCCCATATTTGCTGTTTAAAACTAGTAAAAATACAGTCTGCCGATTAAAACATTACAAAACGTCGGAAAATGCGGTTAGTCTGTGTACGCTGAAAGCTCATATTTCCACATTGATAAGAGCAAGCGTCCAAGTGATTTAAAGTGAAGAGTATACTGACCATAACTTCGGATATTCCAGTACGCAGACTAGTAATTTCATACAGATTTTCAGCTTTTTTTCATCCTATGTCGATTATTTCATTCACTCTCAAATAATTCTGAACCACTTTTTCGGGAATTTAAACCGGATTTAAGGTGTTATTCCAGGGCTTTGTTGTATTTTTAACTGTTTTCAAATTTGCTTTTTTATCTTTTATAAACGCCCCCACCTTGTAAAATGTAACGCCCCCGGGGGCATTAATTAGAACATATACGGTATATAACCCCTCTATATTACATGCAATTATGTAATATACTATCGCATGTATAGCACGATATGCAGTACATCATTTAAAGGTGCTACATACATACATACATACACTGTGTGTGTATTAAAACACTGTACATATTTAGCTTTAACTTTTTCATTTTACATCGACTGTGAAACAAGTTCTTACAACTTAGAAAAATAAATCTCGGAGTCTTCCTGGGTACAGCCAGTACTACGCATATATAGTATGCGAATAAAGTGTTTTGCTCGAGGACACCACACAAACCTATGGCGAGGATCCAGCCCATAACGTTCCGATCTTAGTGCGCTATACAACTGGACAACAACGGACACGTTCTCAATAGCACACCTTTCTATAGTAATGTGTTTTTGTATAAAAAAAGCATGTTTGTAAATCTCCACCTTCGCTATCGTGCGATTCCCATGTTTGTATCGGAAGGAACTCCGGGTTTCAAAACAATGTAGATCTAGATCTATTTAAAAATAAAAATACAACATACCTAATATTTGCCTGATAAGAGCATTCACGCCTGGTAAATTTGATGAAATCACAGCCTTTGTTCACTTTTTATTTCCGCATCAGCCTCGTCAAGCCAGCTCAGATTAAATGCAACATATTGTCAAGATATCATGTTGTCTTGTGACAATCGCATGGGCCTGACTCATACATAATCGATTATGAAACTTTATATTCTTCCACTTCTGTTCTGTACTTTTACAGTATATAAACAACATATGTGCATATAATGGCCTACTGTTGAATCTATTTTTAACATTGTGTATTCTATTGAATTCAAATGAAAAGCTTCATGGTAGTCTTGGTCATCTTCAACGCTTGTGTGATTTTCGAAAAACAAGCGTCGCAGATGATGAAGACTACACTCTCGCCCGATAACTCTACTTTCGTTTTAAACACTGAGGGGAAAACCTAATAGCGAATCACACACACACACAACAGCGACAGCTAAAAGGTAAGTTTAAATAAACAAATAGGCCTATATCGATATTAACAGTTAAAACGATACAAACAAATATTGCGATGTTTATATTTACTTTAATTAGCATTTAACAATTCACAACTACCAATAAAAAGCTGCGTAGTTTGAACAACTGGCGGGACCGGGTGGGGTAACACAATTCGATAACGAAACTACACAAAATTGGAAACTCAATTTTCGGTTTGTATTTTGTCCATTGTAGCCAGTTCCCTTCAGATGTACCTTTCTAATTACATTACCTACTGCCAGGAGACAGGAGTGTATTTGTTGTGTAAAAATAACTTGTAAACGGTGAGTAGCCTAATATTCTGTATGTGAAATCAACACATATTCGGTCCGGAGTAGGCCATATATATTAGCCTACATATTCAGAAGGGTGGGTGGGGGCCTAGTGTGGATTTTGTAAATCTCAGAGATGGTTCCCAAATGTCATTGAGACTGGAGTGTTGAGTGGGTGGTAAGCAGGTATTGGCCGCGGGGAGAGGGTGGGGGGGGGGGGGGGGTGGGGGGAAGGGTGCAAGTGTACACATAATGTTTTCACCATTTTCACGAAAATTTGTACTTTTTTCCTTCCTTGATATGAGTTGCCGATCTCGCAATATGTAAATGATAAATACATGTATTGTTTTGCAGTTAATATTGGCAGGTTGTTTTGCAATAACAACAAAAATGTCTGGTGTCCACGTGACCAACCTGTCTGACGAAGTGACAGAGAAGCATCTAAAGATGTATTTCAGCAATCCCAAAAATGGTGGGGGTCATGTGAGGCAGATACTCCACCCACTTCCACATAACTCGGCAGTTGTGCTGTTTCATGAATCAAAAGGTGATAAAACTAACTATTTTTATATTAAACTGCATGTCAATTTGATGTATTGATTGATTGATTGATTTGATGATTGATTGAGTGAGTGAGTACTTGAATAGACAGGTGTTTAGGAATTGGGTTGGTAAATAAGTGATTGAACGACTGAATGAGAGTGAGTGAGTTGGGTGAGTAAATGAATTTATGAGCATTGGACTGAGTGAGTGGGTTATCTATTAATATATATATATTGTGTAAGTTGTGTATCGAAAAGTGAGATTAGTAAGTTATTGATATATTGCATGAGTTGTATACTGAAAAGTGAGAGTGAGTGAGTTGGTCTGTTTAGTGAGTGGGTGATAGAATGATTGATTGGGTGAGTGAATGAATTATTATAAATGGAGTAATGGACTAAGTGAGTGAATGAGTGAGTTAGTGAGTGATATATTGCATGAGTTGTATACTGAAAAGTGAGAGTGAGTGAGTTGGTCTGTTTAGTGAGTGGGTGATAGAATGATTGATTGGGTGAGTGAATGAATTATTATAAATGGAGTAATGGACTTAGTGAGTGAATGAGTGAGTTAGTGAGTGATATATTGCATGAGTTGTATACTGAAAAGTGGGAGTGAGTGAGTTGGCCTGTTTATTGAGTGGGTGATAGATAGATTTATTGGGAGAGTGAATGAATTATTTATCAATAGAGTAATGGACTTAGTTAGTGGTTAAGTGAGTGAATGAGTGAGTTAGTGAGTGATACATTGCATGAGTTGTATACTGAAAAGTGAGAGTGAGTGAGTTGGCCTGTTTATTGAGTGGGTGATAGATAGATTTATTGGGAGAGTGAATGAGTTATTTATCAATAGAGTAATGGACTTAGTTAGTGGTTAAGTGAGTGAATGAGTGAGTTAGTGAGTGATATATTGCATGAGTTGTATACTGAAAAGTGAGAGTGAGTGAGTTGGTCTGTTTAGTGAGTGGGTGATAGAATGATTTATTGGGTGAGTGAATGAATTATTATAAATGGAGTAATGGACTTAGTGAGTGGTTAGGTGAGTGAATGAGTGAGTTAGTGAGTGATATATTGCATGAGTTGTTTACTGAAAATTGGGAGCGAGTGAGTTGGCCTGTTTATTGAGTGGGTGATAGAATGATTTATTGGGAGAGTGAATGAATTATTTATCAATGGAGTAAAAGACTTAGTGAGTGGTTAGGTGAGTGAATGAGTGAGTTAGTGAGTGATATATTGCATGAGTTGTATACTGAAAAGTGAGAGTGAGTGAGTTGGTCTGTTTAGTGAGTGGGTGATAGAATGATTTATTGGGTGAGTGAATGAATTATTATAAATGGAGTAATGGACTTAGTGAGTGGTTAGGTGAGTGAATGAGTGAGTTAGTGAGTGATATATTGCATGAGTTGTTTACTGAAAAGTGGGAGTGAGTGAGTTGGCCTGTTTATTGAGTGGGTGATAGAATGGTTTATTGGGTGAGTGAATGAATTATTTATCAATGGAGTAAAAGATTTAGTGAGTTGTTAGGTGAGTGAATGAGTGAGTTAGTGAGTGATATATTGCATGAGTTGTATACCGAAAAGTGAAAGTGAGTGTGTTGGTCTGTTTATTGAATGGGTGATAGGATGATTTATTGGGAGAGTGAATGAGTTATTATCAATGGAATAATGGACTTAGTGAGTGGTTAAGTGAGTGATTTAGTGAATGATATATTGCACAAGTTGTATATTGAAAAGGGAGAGTGAATGAGTTGGTCTGTTTGATGAGTGGGTGATAGAGTGAAATATTGGGTGAGTTAATGAATTATTCAATAATTGAGTAATGAACTAAGTGAGTGGTTAAGTGAGGGAATGAGTGAGTTAGTGGGTGATATATTGCATGAGTTGTATATTAAAAAGAGAGAATGAATGAGTTGGTCTGTTTGGTGAGCGGGTGATAGAATGATGTATTAGGCGAGTGAATGAATTATTCATTAATGAAATTAGTGAGGGGTTAAGTGAGTGAATGGATGAGTTAGTGAGTGATTTATTGCACGAGTTGCATATTGAAGAGAGAGAGAGAGAATGAGTGAGTTGGTCTGTTTGGTAAGTGGGTGATAGAATGATACATTAGGTGAGTGAATGAATTATTCATTAATGACATTAGTGAATGGTTAAGTGAGTGAATGGATGAGTTAGTGAGTGATATATTGCATGAGTTGCATATTGAAGAGAGAGAGAGAGAGAGAGAGAATGAGTGAGTTGGTCTGTTTGGTGAGTGGGTGATAGAATGATATATTAGGTGAGTGAATGAATTATTCATTAATGAAATTAGTGAATGGTTAAGTGAGTGAATGGATTAGTAAGTGAGTGATATATTGCATGAGTTGCATATTGAAGAGAGAGAGAATGAGTGAGTTGGTCTGTTTGGTGAGTGGGTGATAGAATGATGTATTAGGTGAGTGAATGAATTATTCATTAATGGAATTAGTGAGTGGTTAAGTGAGTGAATGGATGAGTTAGTGAATGATATATTGTTGAGTTGTATATTGAAGAGAGAGAGATTGAGTTGTTCTGTTTAGTGAGTGGGTGATAAAATGATATATTAGGTGAGTGAATGTATTATTCATTAATGGAGTAATGGAGTTAGTGAGTGGTTAAGTGAGTGAGTTAGTGAGTGATATATTGCACAAGTTGTATATTGAAAAGAGAGAGTAAATGAGTTGGTCTGTTTGATGAGTGGGTGATAGAATGATTTATTGTGTGAGTGAATGAATTATTCATTAATGGAGTAATGGAATTAGTGAGTAGTTGAGTGAGTAAATGCGTGAGTTAGTGAGTGATATATTGCATGAGTTGTATATGAAAAGTGAGTGAGTGAGTTGGTCTTTTTGGCTAGTGGGTGATAGAATGATATATTGGGTGAGTAAATGAATTTTTCATTAATGGAGTAATGGACTTAGTGAATGGTTAAGTGAGTGAATGAATGAGTTATTGAGAGATATATTGTGCAAGTTGGTTATATTGGAACGCGAGTGAGTGACAGACTGAGTAACTGATTGAGAAACATGACTTTTTGTCTTGTGCCAATTTCTTAAAAGCAAGACCATTTCATATGGTTATGAACAATTTATAAGATGCATATATATAAATGAATTACACAATTATAAATGTATGCACAGCATTGATTTTATTTTTATTTTGGATAGGGGATCTAAGATAAATGATTGGAAGACATTATATTTTCGTACTTTGTTTTATCATTGAAAAAAGTAACTCAAAGTTGATTTTCATTAGTTTTAACTGTGTTTTAAAAGCAATATTAAAGTTATTTACTCATATTTAAAAAAAAAGAAGAAATAAATGCAACAAAAACCACCCCTGTTAAACTGAAGATTTTCTTATAGATATGGGGATTAATATTCCCATTTTACACTTATCTAAAATATTATTTTATTTGTGAGCATGCATTCGTAAAATAAATGTTGACACTGATGCTTAACCTTTTATAGGGAGCATATCAGTAAAAAAACGCTAAAAATATCTTAAAAATTAAAACACTTGTTTGATAAAAAGCATCTAATTATCATTAATAAATAAATCTGGATGGTTTGATTGGCCAGATTTCACCAAAATGTGACAAAATTAATAATTAAATTGGAGTGGTAAACTTGAAACGAAATCATTGTTCTAAAAATAGTCAACACTTAAATACTGCTTGACAACCTTGCATCATCATTGAGACTCTTTCTAAGATTAAGTGAAAACTTGTATAATGGATCAAATTGAAATCAAATGAAATCATGTAATTTGTATAATACATCAGAAAATATGCTCCACTTTTAAGCGGGAAATCTTTTTTGGTAAAAACTAGGTCTGTAGCCAAAGTTAGGAAATCTCCTTTTAATATATTCTATAAGCATATTTAAATAGATATCCTTTTGGGAATACGGGGTCAGTGAGTATATATAGGCATGATATATTGGAAAAAATATTTTGAGCCAATTTTGAAAAATACTGATGTATCTTCTTTAAAAAATGGAGATTACAATGAATAAAAATAGAAGGTATTATTATTGTGAACCAAGATCACAGAATCTTTTAACCAACGGATACTTGAATATTTTACTGTCCATAACATTTACATAAAGAGGAGGTAAATTGCCAGGATTTGTAGTGAACTCATTATTAAAGAGTTTCAGTATTTGAAAGAGCTAATGAAATAATATGCAATACATAGGTAAAACTCATTTAATTAATTAAAACAACTATTAAAACTATTTATAAAGAGAGGCTCCTGAAAGGTCCACCATATTCATAGCTACAAAAACACTACGGCTTTCAACCTAACATTAAATAGGAAAGAAAGAAGTAGAAATGTGTCCATCTGACACGGATGATCCACCTTTTGGCTTTGACTGTGAAAACTTTTGATTCAACAACAATTGTATAATCCATAAATGGGGATTACCCTGAAGCATTATAAATGCTGTGTGTAAATGAAGCCAAACATTTCTAAAAATATCTGAAGAAAAAAAACACTAAATATACTGAACAAAAAACATTTTTTCTAATTTTAGGTACAGTGACCTTGACCCAATTCACTTCAAAACAAATTCAAGGCTACCTGTCCATGTCAGAAACATATACACACTGCCATCAACATGTCTCGAAGGAAACTTCAGTTATTAAGCAATTACTATATTTCCTGTTTTAGTAGCAGCGACACTGTCCCGATTTACATTAAACCAAATCTCAAGCTTCATTTTCATTTAAGTAACCCACTCACTTAATTTCATCAAATTCTAAATAAGGAATTTATAAAATTTAAAGGAAAAGTTATTGAGAGGAAACCGTTTTCTATGTTGTATCAGTGACCTTTACCAGATTTACCCAAGGCCTCATTGTTCTTTTCAGAACCGCACACACACACACACACACACACACACACACACACACACACACCATTTTACAAGCATTCATTCCCTGTTAGGAACATATGCAGCAAAATCAGCAAGATATTTAAGCCAGTCTTGGTATTTTACTAATAATCTTTTATAGAGAATCAAGGCCTACATAAACAAGCAAAGTTTGGCTGTGTTTCTGACTAGCTGCTGCATATCTCAGCTACATTATACATGCGTATGTTGTATATTGCAGCTACATTGTACATACATATGTTGTATATCGCAGCTACATTATACATGCGTATGTTGTATATCACAGCTACATTATACATGCATATGTTGTATATCATGACTTTATTTTACATGTGTATGTTGTATATCACAGCTACATTTTACTTGTGTATGTTGTATATTGTAGCTTCATCTTACTTGCGTATGTTGTATATCGTAGAAATATTTTACTTGAGAATGTTGCATATCGCAGCTACATCTTACTTGTGTATGTTGTATATCACATCTACATTTTACTTGTGTATGTTATATATCTTAGCTACATTTTACATGCGTAGGTTATATATCGCAGTAACATTTTACTTGTGTGTGTTGTATATTGTAACTACATCTTACTTGTGTATGTTATATATCTCAGCCACATTTTACTTGTGAATGTTGTATATCTCAGCCACATCTTACTTGTGTATGTTGTATATGGTAGCTACATTTTACTTGTATATGTTGTATATTGCAGCCACATCGTTCTTGTGTATGTTGTATATCGCAGCCACATTTTACTTGTGTATGTTGTATATTGCAGCTACATCTTACTTGTGTATGTTGTATATCGTAGAAATATTTTACTTGCAAATGTTACATATCGCTGCTATTTCTTACTTGCATATGTTGTATTTGGTAGAAATATTTTACTTGTGAATGTTGCATATTGCAGCTACATATTACTTGCGCATGTTGTATATTGTAGAAATATTTTACTTGTGAGTGTTGCATATCACAGCTTCATCTTACTTGCGTATGTTTTATATCATAGAAATATTTTACTTGCGAATGTTGCATAGTATGGAAATGTTTTACTTGTGAATGTTGCATTTTATAGAAGTATTTTTCTTGCATTTTCATGGAAATATTTTATTTGCTTTCGTTGCATATTGTAACATCTACTTGCCATTTACTTGTGAATGTTACATAACGTAACATCTTTTAACTAAATATTGTTCCATGGCTTGTACCGAGGACCTGTCTCAAATTCCCTGTTTGTATCAATAATATTTCTATATATAATTATGTAAATTGCATTTTTATTGTGCATATTAAGCTCAAATTTCCTTTGCTTCAGTTGTCCAAGCCCTTCTGTCGAAGAAACATCAGTTATGTAGTAAAGACGTTTCCGTGGCTGCTCTGCCCAAACAGGTGAGATCCAAATAGTACAGAACAGCTTGAATTGAGTATGCACTCAAACTGACCATTTAAAATGACGTTGTAAGAAAACTTTCTAAAACAAACCTTTTGCAGTGAACTAAATTATTTCAGGTCATCACATTGTGTACATCAATTAAATAATTGATGGTGATGTTGAAACCATTTAAAATAATTAAGATAATTTACAAAGAATATTAATCTTGAATATATATAGAACATACCAAAAATCTTTGGGGCAAACATCTTGTATAAAATACATATGATGACCCAAAGTGGAACTCAGATCGAAACATGACTTATTATTAATTATGTTATTTATAAAGCAGTTGAGTCTTCTGAACAGATAATATCTGGGAATGACATGACTAGGTTCTATCTAGTCCAAACATATTAGGCCAGTTCACATTGGTTATTGGAAATAATTATTGCAGAAAATAAATTGTTTTGTCCAATCTGGCATATCCCAATTATTAGACCCTACATTTAATCGGAGAGAAAACTCAATACAATACAATGTTGTTATCTTGACCCCAGACATTGTGATATAAAATTAACATGTGCAATATTATTCACATGCAACTGAACTTAAATCCAAGCAGCAAGATACAAAGTGATAAACTGGTATGTTAAAAAATATACAATGAGACTGAGAGCTAATGTTTCTCTTACATATTTTTGTTTTAGGAAAGATTCATTGGCTATACCCCATCCACCTATTTATAGGTTTTGTATTGAGGGCGGGTAATATCCTTTAACTATTACTACATGTATACACTGCATGTAAGATGTATTAAGAAGGTGAGGGGTATTAAAAATGTATATCTCCTAGAATATGGTATTATTTATTTGTACATTAAATTATCTTCAGGTTTTTAAGCATGTTGTGGTCGACCTTGAACAGAATGTTTGTAAGTTTATCAGTACGAACCCACATATCGTGGAAGAGATCCAGTTCATTGGTGAAGTGTCTGTCAACTTTTCCTATGAGAAAGAGACATATGAGTTAGCAGGAACATGGCACCAGGTATACGCGTCATTTATATCTAGTTTGTTTTAAGCTGATTAATTCAATCATAAATCATACTTTGTCACTAGATAGTCCAGTAACATGTTATTTAGTTTATACTAATTTATTTTAGCCTAATTGCGAAGAAATCTGAATGCTTATACAAACTGCTCTCGAGTCCGCTTCATGGATAGAGCCAATAATGTCTCTATTTTTAAGAGGCATCGAGTCAAGCTGTGGATCGAGCAAGCAACCTCTTGCATGAGCGGCAATCACTCTATCCACTACAGTAGCAGCCCGCTTTGCAAACACTTATTTTAATATGAAGGTAATTGAAAAAGTTGTTTTAAGTGTAAGTGTTAAATTTACCCTCATTTTTAAAAATTAATGTGAAAATTACATTATATGCGCAGTTTTGCTTGATAAAATGTCTAAGGACTTGACTTAGATGTGTTTTGCATCAAAGTCTTGAAAATTAATTACACATAAATTCAGTATAGTTTATTGATAGTAAACAGGTCATATAATATACATCTTTAAAAACACTCCTAAGTAACAAATAACAATCCATTTAGACAGTATAAAACACCACATAGATTAATGGAAGTAAATGTTCCCAATTACAATGAGCACGTGCATATTTGTATAACAAACTATAAATATCAGCTACAGATGTTCACCATCTACTTGGAACACCGCCATATCAATCATACTGCAATAACGGACACGTGCAAAAACCAATACCGCAGTAAAAATGACATTTTTAAAACATCATAAACCACACGTTTGATTCTTTACATACTATCAAAACCAACAAAAATAACATTATGGAGTAAAACCAAAAACTTGATCAATAAATACTTCATCAATATTTTAAGAATTGTAAATTATTTCGATTTGTTAATTTCAGCTCGAGTGGGCTTTAAATTATCTAGACAACATATTGGATGCATATGATTTCAACATAAATTCTCCAAGAGAGGAAGCAGTAACTTCTCCAACCATTGAAAATATACAGGGAGCCTGTGCGCCGGATCCCAGGTGGGAACAGCCAAGACATGAAATAAAGCGTCCAAACATACAAATTCAATCTCCGCCAGACACCCGCTTCGAACACCTTGAGCAGAACCATTTAAATTTTAGTAAATTTTCCTCAGAACGGGATGAAAGCAAAGCAACACCACTTGTTTCTAAACCAAATAAAAATAAAAACAGTAATCCACAGAGGGCTTATGGGGCAACAAGTCATAACAACAGTGGAAGCAAAGAAAACGCTGGTGGGTATAATGACTGGAGTAGAGCTGAGCAAGCAATAGAGAGTGGGCATAGGCATATGGGATACAATAAATTTGGAGACACAGTAAGACGAAACACTCAAGACCCTGAGAGAGAAAATGCAACGGAACGGAAGCGACCGATGAAAGGTGTTTACGAGACAAAGGATTTTTGCAATGATAAAAATTCCCATCACAACCAAGAATATAGGACTTACCAGAATAAGTTCGGAGGTGAAGACGAGAGTAGTGACTCTGATAGTGAAAATGATGAGGTCAAATACATAAGAGAGGGGGCTGATGGTGGTAACAGAAGAATATCATTCGCTGATGATACTAATTTCCAAGAAAACAAACCAAGGTAAGTTAATATATATACTCAGTTATGCATATTAACATGTAAGCGAAAACTTTTTGTTTCGTGTGAGAGGGGTGTTTATTGGAGATGAAGCATTACTTTCTTCTCATTGTGTGTCTTTTGTGTATTTTTGTATTTCCTTATTAAGTCTTTGCGGAATTTTACGGATGTTTGGTGCACACCCTGTATGTTTTATTAGAGTTCATAAAAATATTTTCCAGCACACTATGCGAATTGTCATTTGTACCATTTTCTGTGTAGTAGTTTTTATTTATTTGTTTCCCATATTTAGACCAGCACGAGCGATGCTGGCATATACTAGTGGTATAGATGTTGCACATACAGACTTTGGTGATGTTCCACTGACCTTCTCGTTTACCGTCGGAAAAAACATCAATGTTCGTGTTGCCATGGACGACATCACAAAACAAACTACTGATGCTATAGTGAACCCTTCCAGTCCCGACCTATCCAATCAGTATGGAGTGTCAAGGGCGATAATACATGCGGTCGGGTACCAGTTGCAGGCTGAATGTTACAAGTATGTGCAGAACAATGGGCCATTGAATTGGGCAGAAGTTACCAGCACAGCTGCTGGAGGTGTGTAAAGTGTTTAAATGCTTTAATGGTTGTACCATTATTACAGATGTTCACTTATTTTATACCTCTGTCCCTGCAACAAAGTTGAATTAGGGGGATATTCTTGTCCTACCGTGCCCATCCTTCCTTCTGTCAGGTTGTCTGTCCATCTGTAGATGAAAGTTTGTAGTTCATTCCGTAACGCATGTATCTCTTTCAAACATTCAAAGTGGTTGCACATGAGATGTTTTCCAACTGAAAAAGCCAGGCCCGATAAGCTCAGTCGGTTATGTGTCTGACTATCAATCCAGGGGTCATGAGTTCAAATGCCCGTGGGGGCAACAGTGTCTGTGATGATTGACATACGACATTGTGTCTCATTATCATTCGTCTATCACCGCCGATTTTCGGGAAGTTATCAATAATTTGCAGTGATGGGGTGTGCTTGAGTACTGGTTAACCTTTCAGGATCGCAGGAAACAGAGGTTAGGTTAACTGAACGTCTGTAAGCCCTCAATGGCATACAAATAATGCTAAATATTCAATCAATCTTAAACCAACTGAAAAAGCATGTGTATTGCAGTTCGAATATGGTATTTAGCAGTGAAACTCACAAATAACGTAATATTTGATGATGAAAATGAAACCTTGACGAATTCAGAAAACATTCTCTATCTATAATATTTAATATTTAATTAGAGGCAAAATTAATAATGTATCCCTATTTAAAGTTGATTTAATGAATGGGCTTGAATGAAGTTGAAATAATCAAATGACTTTCTAATCAATCTACTTTTTAGAATAAAACATTTGAGATAATATATAAAGAAATTAAAATAAAACCCATGTTAAATTAGTGAAAACTGTACTTAGATTTGTTTTGTTTAAAAAGACACAAAAAAACAACAACTTATGTATCTATATTAAGTCCATGCATACTTTTACAGGAAAGTTAAGCCAGCGTGTTAGTAATATCCTACATGTAGTTGGACCAATGTGGAATGAAAGAGAGGCTGAGAAAGTCACCCAATGTCTTGTCTGTTCGTATATAAATTGCCTTCAATATGCAGACGAAAAACTTTGGTTACAGTCTATAGCCATGCCGTTAATAAGTGCCGGTAAGTGATGTCATCGCAGGTGTGGTCTTATTACCACATGCATAGTAGATTATATATGAGATTTAAAGTTTAATTTGCAAGAAAAAAACTCAGAATTAATCTGAATAGAACTTTCCACAAATATTATGGACCGAGTTGACCTTGAACTTGTGACATCAGCATTATGTAAGACCAAAAATGATTGTCATTCTGTCATCGTTGTTAAAGAGTGGTGATGCAGTTTATCCTAGACTGGATCTAGAGTGGTGATGCAGTTTATCCTAGACTGGATCCAGAGTGGTGATGCAGTTTATCCTAGACTTGATCCAGAGTGGTGATGCAATATATCCTAGACTGGATCCAGAGTGGTGATGCAGTTTATCCTAAACTGGATCCAGAGTGGTGATGCAATATATCCTAGACTGAATCCAGAGTGGTGATGCAGTTTATCCTAGACTGGATCTAGAGTGATGATGAAGTTTATCCTAGACTGGATCCAGAGTGGTGATGCAGTTTATCCTAGACTGGATCTAGAGTGATGATGCAGTTTATCCTAGACTGGATCTAGAGTGGTGATGCAATTTTTTCAAGACTGGATCCATAGTGGTGATGCAGTTTATCCTAGACTGGATCTAGAGTGATGATGCAGTTTATCCTAGACTGGATCTAGAGTGGTGATGCAATTTTTTCAAGACTGGATCCATAGTGGTGATGCAGTTTATCCTAGACTGGATCTAGAGTGGTTATGAAGTTTATCCTAGACTGGATCCAGAGTGGTGATGCAGTTTATCCTAGACTGGATCTAGAGTGATGATGCAGTTTATCCTAGACTAGATCCAGAGTGGTGATGCAGTTTGTCCTAGAATGGATCTAGAGTGGTGATGCAGTTTATCCTAGACTAGATCCAGGGTGGTGATGCAGTTTGTCCTAGAATGGATCTAGAGTGATGATGCAGTTTATCTTAGACTGGATCCAGAGTGATGATGCAGTTTATCCTATACTAGATCTAGAGTGGTGATGCAATATATCCTAGACTGGATCCATAGTGGTGATGCAGTTTATCCTAGACTGGATCTAGAGTGATGATGCAGTTTATCCTAGACTGGATCCAGAGTGGTGATGCAGTTTGTCCTAGACTGGATCTAGAGTAGTGATGCAATATATCCTAGACTGGATCCAGAGTGGTGATGCAGTTTATCCTAGACTGGATCTAGAGTGATGATGCAGTTTATCCTAGACTGGATCCAGAGTGGTGATGCAGTTTATCCTAGACTGGATCCAGAGTGGTGATGCAATATATCCTATACTGGATCCAGAGTGGTGATGCAGTTTATCCTAGACTGGATCCAGAGTGGTGATGCAATATATCCTAGACTGGATCCAGAGTGGTGATGCAGTTTATCCTAGACTGGATCTAGAGCGATGATGCAGTTTATCCTAGACTGGATCCAGAGTGGTGATGCAGTTTGTCCTAGACTGGATCTAGAGTGATGATTCAGTTTATCCTATACTGGCTCTAGAGTAGTGATGCAGTTTATTCTAGACTGGATCTAAAGTGATGATGCAGTTTATCCGGTCCTAGACTGGATCTAAAGTGATGATACAGTTTATCCAGTCTTAGACTGGATCAAGAGTGGTGATGTAGTTTATTTGGTCCTAGACTGGATCTAGAGAAGTGATGCAGTTTATCCTCGAATGGATCTAGAGTGATGATTCAGTTTATCGTAGACTGGATCTAAAGTGGTGTTGCAGTTTATTCTAGACTGGATCTAGAGTGATGATGCAGTTTATCCTAGACTGGATCTAGAGTGATGATGCAGTTTATCTGGTCCTAGTATGGATCCCTAGTGATGATGCAGTTTACCTGGTCTTAGACTGGATCTATAGTGGTGATGTGGTTTATTCGGTCCTAGACTGGATCTAGAGTGGTGATGCAGTTTATCCCAGACTGGATCTAGAGTGGTGATGCAGTTTATCCTAGACTGGATCTAGAGTGGTGATGCAGTTTATCAATTCCTTGACTGGAGCGAGAGTGGTAATGCAATTTATCCGGTCTTAGACTGGATCTACTGAAGAAAACAAACAGGCTCTAAACTCATTCAAAAGACTGATGTCTGACCGCAATAATCTGCGCCCCTAGTGAGCAACAAAAACCATATGTAGGTGCCCGTTCCTCCCTGAACACACAAAGGATATATCAAACTATAATTGGTACAAAGCAGTTTCTTATTATAGCAAGGAATTGATATACTATTGACGTCTTTTGATATTTGAATACTGTGTGTGAATTAAACAAAACAAAAAAACAAATTCAAATGTTAAAATGACACTTGCAAAATATTTTAAAATAATAGAACTTAAGTACCCATTTTTATAAACAGGTGCATTTGGGTTTCCACTCGATGTTTGCGTTCAGGCATTCTTCGATGCGTTGCTAATATTTTCGACCAAGGCAACTTCCGCCTCCCAGCATTTGAAAGACGTTCACCTGATCTGTTTCGACCAGGATACAGCCATGGCTGCCATCACGATTGTTCAGTCCCTGCTAGACTGTGACATTGCACAGGCCATATGTTCTGCTGCAGAGAGGTAATCTCTTGTGCCTTTGTTTGTGTTGATAGCCGTTTAAACTAAATAACATACGTTTCATTTAAAAATCAACTCTCGGTAAATTCTATGACTGACTGGCTGATTGTATCAGTGTTTATCAGTACTTCAGATAAGCATTTCATCAAATTAGTATTTTACCCCTTAGATAAGTTTACAGTGATTATTTTCAAAATGTTAAGAGTAAAAATGAACATTCTTATCAAATTGCCATTTAAAACAAACTAATCACCACTGAAATTAAGAACAACCCATGCTTATTTTATCCCTTAATTTAATTTTCAATGCTTAAGAAATTTTAGTGCTTAAATACCCCCAAATAGTGCTTATCTGGAGCACTGGTGTATGCCAGGGTGCCTACGCCTGTAATTCTGTCTCTCTATATCTGTGTCTCTTTCCCACAAACTCTTATCTATCTGCCTGTCTTGCTCTCTTGCTGTTTACTAATATTCTCTTATTCTTTCTGACAGATGAAGTGGTTGAAATAATAACAAACATACAGGTACACGTATATGAATCGCTATCATTTAATATATTATATATTTAATGAGGATGAAAAAAATTGTTAGCAATTACTTTTGCCCTGTTTAATAATTATGACCAAATTACTTGAACTATTTTTCAGGTACAATACACGAGTTGAATTGTACGACTTTGCTGCAGCTGACTTTAAACTACCAATTGAATTAGAGGGAACCCATGATCAACCAAAACAGGCAGTTGAAACTAGCAAGACGTCTGATATAAAAAGCGAAAACGGTATAAACGAGGAAGATGATTATGATGAGAAGAAAGGAGATGATAGTGCTGAAGATGGAAGTCAATCAGATACCGATGGTGAGGTAAAGGACAGGGACGAGAATGATACAGTTGTCTCAAAGAAAGATGTAGGAGAAGGGAGCAGCGATAGTGACATGTCTGAGGAAGACGAAGCTACATCAGATAAACAACAGCTTGATGATGAAGTCGAAACAGGTGCAATAAGTGAAGATACTGACACAGATCATGATGAAGATAAACTGGAGGACTCAACAGGGATGAACGTGCATTCCGACCAACCAATTAGGTATGTCCTTATTATTAATGTTATCTTACACACAGTACAATTTTATTAAAAACAATTACAATATTCTTTATTAAAGATGAATTTTACCTTTAAGCTTGATGTTAATTATGCTTTTAATTGACACTAATTAGACGTTTTAGAGCATTATTACATTACATTTTAATATCCCTTTTTAAAAGTAAAAAAAAAAAGATTTTAAATGTGAATTTTGAATTTGAGGGTCACATCAAATTCTTTTAGTTTTTTTTATACTTTAAACCAAATCAATTATAATGTTTTGACCAAAGACCAGAAATGGCTTTGTTCAAGTCGAAAAATGTCTATTGATATAGAAAATTTAACACATTACATTAGTTTTACGAACGTGTGCGTTATTAAATGTACCAATGCTTACCCTTATTCTACCGAGTATCAAAATACAGTAGAACTTTGATCGCTCGAACTCGACTGACTGGCCAAAATAGTTCGAGTCAGCGGTAGTTCGAGTCAAGCCTGGTACAACAGTCATCGTACATGGACATGGTGTTCAAGTACGTTTGTGAGCGTATTATTGAATCCCATGTGTACACTTTGGACAGGTGCAATAAATTATGTAAACGATGCGTATTTCTTGTTTATTTGGAAAAACCACTATACCAGAAAAGATAGTTTTCAAATATAATAAATTATATTACACTATAATTACTTAATTTACCTTTTTTTCATCATATATACACTTGTTTAAATAGCTATATTTAGCTTTCGGTGTGCGTGAGAATGTAAATGACATGATACTCACACACTACGGTTTTACTGGGTCCTTCACCAAGTTGCTTGGCAATAGTCAAAGAGACCGACTTAGTTAACCCCTCCCGTTACCGGGTTCTGCACTAAGTTGCTGAGCCGTTTCTTCTTCAGGTAAATGTGTTGTTAAATGTGACACTGTGCAATGAGACTGAACTTCCCATGTCTAAGATTTATAGGGTAAAATTGATTGTGACACTCTTTACTTTTTGTTTGCAATATAAATTGATTTTAATTTGATTTCATCTCAAATTACAAATAAACATCAGATTAAGAATCATATTAACTTAAATAATGCAACATGCGTTATACAATTAAAGCAAGTGTGTGACCAATTATAAATACACTCGCCAAATTATCATAACAAACTTCTCGCTCTTTAAGACTTTAAGTGGGAATAGTCTGGTGTGTAGAAATTACTTCACACCTTTGAATGCGTGAATGAACATGGCATACTTTTCCGATTTTCTTTATCAAACAGCTGTTCGACCGAAAGGTGTGAAAAATACAGGTTAGTGTGTTAGCGGGACCTAATTTCTAGTTTGACTGTTCGACCTATCAGTGTTCTAGCCATCGGTGGTAGAATAATAGAAATTAAATAGGAATTTGGCAGGGACTGGGTAAGTTGTTCGAGCGATCGGTGGTGTTCCAGCCAACTGAGTTCGAGCTATCGAAGTTCTACTGTACTAATATTTCTCTATGAGTGGGCATGCGTTAGTTTAATTGGCAACTAAATAAATTTGCAAATATTACTTTATTGGCACCAAACGTTCATCCTATCCACTATATTTTCCTATTATATTACTTTATTGGCACCAAACGTTCATCCTATCCACTATATAATCTTATTGGAAAATATACAAATCGTACCAATATCCATTTCATATTTTAAGTAACAAGCCATTCTGATAATTGTGTGTCCTTCATCTGTATGCACTCTGGCCCTGGCTTTCTAACCAAACTTTCTTAATAGTTAATGATTTTTTAATTGTCAAATTGAATAATGATTGTTCTTGTTATGATCCAACAGGTTTCTATGTCTGTCCTTATATAGCATGAGAGCAGTTACAAACCCTTAACTGGATCCTACTTATATATTCACCAGTTCATGTGTGAAAATTGTCCGCACAGTCCAGATGTGTTACATGTTACACCATTGTGTATATGGTATGGTTGAACCCATTTTATTGAGATGGTCGATTCTATAATATTGTGTCCTGGTTTTCATTGTACATGGGCACGCTCACCGTAGTCTGGTCTGTAGATTTATGTCCATTTGTGCACATATACTTATCCCCACATATATACACATGTATATAGGTAAGATTCTTTTTATCCCGTAACAGTGGAAAGTGGTATATTTACTATATTTATTTTTCCAATTACCTTTATAAGGAAATATTAGTCGTATTAGTTTCCATCAGTAATTGTATCAATGCCAATTTATATGACATACCGACGTCGTATTCTTTGGAAAATTGGAAAATAGCTCTTTAATTTACATGCAAGAGCTGAGATAAGATTTGTTTTATGCATTGAATTATGCACCTTATATATGATTGTATTGTAACATGTATACTGATAGGCCTTTTGGGCTTTTGTATTTAATAACGTATTATACATTAAATATATTATGCCTAACAAAGAATGCCATTGCATTTTCATAGTTATATTTAATATGCTGTGAGAACATCTATAGCTTCATTTTGCAGCAAAAACAGTAAAAGTGTTGAACCTGGTGAAGCAACAGCCACAGATGCAACATCGGAGCAGTTTGAGCAAAGTGATGAGAATCTTGAAAAGAACTGGGATGCTTTACTTGATTATCCTGAGAAACACAGTAAGAAAACTGAAACAACTGATGATGATGCTGATGATGGTGATGATGGTGATGATGAAGAAGATATTAGTGAGGTTACAGGTACTGGCGAAAACAATGGGACCGCAGATGATGAGATCAAATGTGGAAGCCAAATCAAAATGTCTACACGTGACGATGTTGATATTGCAATGGAATGTGCAGCTGAACATGATAATAAAGGTAATGGTGACTCTAATAGCGTAAATGTTTGTATGAAGGAAGACATGGTTACAGACGAGGATATTAAAGGCAATGCTAGTGATGGACATACTGGGGATGACGAAGGTGATGACAGTGATGAGGAGTTGGAATATACAGGACCCAGATCAGTTGATAAATAACTTGATGTAAGCATGTTGTTAAACCAATGAAAAAAACAGTTGTTAGATATATATGATAGTTTGTGTTTTTGGAATAAATTTTGAGCACCGGTGTTTATTTGACATTAAATAATGATTGTTAGTTTACTTTTTGATATGATTTTTTTGAGTTCGAATACCTGCCCGGCAACAGTCTCCGTGACGATTGATATACGACATTGTGTCTCATTATCATTCGTCCCTCACCGCTGATTCAAGTGGGAAAGTTACCAGTTAATTGTGGGGATGGGGTGTGCTCGAGTACTGGTTAATCCCAGGAAACAGTGGTTAGGTTAACTGATTGTCTGTTAGCCCTCGATGGCATAAAAATGATGCTAAATATTCAATCAATCAATCAACTGTTTTGGATGTTCGTCCTGTTCATAACAATTTACATATGTTAAGTTTTAATTACATATACAATTACTTTTAATTTAAATCACAGAAGCTCAATTGATTGTGATATTGAGAGTTAAGTGGCTCAGATAGCAATGGGCAATATTGGCAGAATACAAAAGGCAGAACTGAAACAAAGAAAACATATTAGAAAGCTCTGATTGTATAAAATATAAAGCATATATAAAAAATACTTTGATTATATTTTGATGAAGTTATGATTATATTGAAGCTGTTGTCTCCTTAAACGTTCATGAAAGTGGCATTTGATTTTGTTGTATTTATTAACTCGACTATTTCAGTTGTAGAATAGGGAGGGGGGGGGGGGGGGGGGCTGTTGGACTCACACCACTATTATCTCCCTTGAGTACTCCGAACAGATGAAGGAGGTAGAAATAAAACTTTAGTTTTGTCTTTTTTCAGAGCTTTGTACTGCAATGTTTTGTTTTTTGCTAGCATGAGTTAAATGGTCAGTATTTTAGAAATACCACTGAAAATTTGATGCCGATACCAGCTTTCTGGACAATTCTGTGTCATTTCAGAATTGTTGGTTCGAACTGCATCTAGGGCGAATAGTTGACATATTATTACTCTGGGAATTGATAGGTCTCACAAAAGCATTGAATTTAAAAAAAAAACAACCTGGTCAAAATATACTTTTTTTCCTTTATAATTGCATTTCTTGAACCAGTGAAGAATTTGAGCCCAGGCACATTCTTCAGAATTTAATTTTTCACTCTGTTTTGGACATAAATGTAACAATGGAGCCCTATGGGAAATGTAATAGTGGTGTGAGACATGTTGTACTCGCCCCGGCGTCGGCGATGGCTTTGGTTTTTCAGGTTAAAGTTTTCTGTTAGGTAAGATATCTATGCAACCACTCATTCAATATGAATGAAACTTCACATGTGTGTTCAGCATCAACAGTGGAACTCATAGACATAAGAACCATAACTCTGGGTTGCATTTTGGCAAAGTTATGGCCTTTTTGGGACTTAATTTTTCAGGTTAAAGTTTTTTATCAGGTCAGATATCTATGTAATCACTCATTCGATATGAATACAACTTCACACATGTGTTCAGCATCATCAATGGAACGCACAGATATAAGAACCATAACTCTGGGACTACTTTTTGCAGAATAATTGCTCTTGTAGACTTAGAAAAATTTGATTAAAGTTTTTTATTAAAGTTTAATCTTTATTTTTATTTTTAAAATTTAATCTATTTTTTTTTTTTTCTTTTAGATTTTTTTTTAAATTTTTTCATGAAAGTTTAGTTTTCTGTAATTTTTTTTTCATTTTAATGAAAGGGTATCCAGCTGTGATAAACTGTGCATGCTGGTACAAGATTATTTCAACTATAGATCCATTTTTGTGAACTGGTACCGATATATTGCCATCTGAGGTGGAGTGCATAGGACTGTATTGTATATATGTATAAAACTGAACAACTTAGAACGTAGAAGGATATCAAACTTACCTTGAAACAGAATTTCACCTCAACTATAGCTTAAACTTTATTTTAAATTCTTGCTGGAATTATTTCAAGTAATGTTTAATTAGTATTTCTTGATATGCTTGACCAGTAGTATTAAGTGTTATAATACGACCTTTTGCATTGATAAAAATCAATTCTATCACACCGAAATGTCTTTTATATCGTACTGTGTATATTTAGGATTCAACTTTTTTTCTGCTAAAATATGGGGTGGGTGAACATTCATTTTTTGTACAATTTTTCTAGTCTTTAGTATAACCCAGTTAGGGATCGGACCCACGACCTTTTGAATGCAAGGTAGATACTCTACCACTAGACAACCGCTGTGGTTCAGAAATAGATTTAAGTGATGATTTATCAGAATTGCCAGGTGTTCCAATTACTAACTGTAAGGGTTGATTAAATATGTAAATGTCGTATAAATAGTATTTTTTATTGAAATTTAAATCTTATAAAGTATTTATTTTCGTATTTTAGTTCATTGGAATTGTTAATGTTAATTCACGCCTTCACGGAATTAAACATGGAATAACATTTTTTGAATTGTGCGTTGTGCGTTAAGACATTTTCATTCCCACAGTTCTATGATTGTTTGGACATTGTATTTCATAATGCAAGAATTGTTCTTAATTATTTTTGTCTGAATAATGTTTACGCATTGTGTATTACCATGTCAAAACTAAGGCATGGACTTGTAGATGCTGAAAACACTAAATAGTATCATTTGATTGACTTTGTCTATTTGTTTTTGTGTTCAACCTGGTGGAGAGAAACTATACTGAGCAAAATAAGAAACGCCCCTCCAAATTTTAGTGACATATTCCATAAAGCCAAAGTGGCTATAGTTATAAATAATCAAATATAAAGTTTATTTATTTATGGGTTTATTAAAGTTCACTAAATATGGTTAGCACGAGCACTTTAATAGTGGAGAAGTCGGTGGGGGTCGATATGTAACGTTTAGGTCATCGAGTTTGAGTCGAATTTGTCATTAGGATTACTTTTCGTAAAAACGAGACTGAGCACCATTTGCAGGTATGTATGCAATAATTTTATGGCGCCTCGACGTAACGTAACGCAAAACCAATTTCATTTCGCAAATTCCTCGATTCCCGCCGCAACACCGGAGTAAGATCACAAAGATTATCATTTGGTGGTTTGCTCTCAATTTGTAACCCAGTTATTCTCAATTTTGGTAAGGATCATTGGAAACTACCGGCCATATGGAAACATTGAAATTAATGTTTTACTATGTAAATATTTTGAGGGCTTCATGGAAGATTGAATTTATACAAATGAGTTCTTTATTATAAATAGTAGAAGTATTGCCTGGTGAACCTGGTCTGCCATTCTCCGGTTCAGATGACCATCGCGTCGATAAAGCCTGACAGCGCGATGACGTCGGTTCATTATTTGACTAGTGAATAGGCGCCGGGTTCTGATTGATTGCAAACGATTACCAGTAGTTTGTGCTGAGACACCATGCCTCCCAGCAGTGAATTTGGCTGGCAACCGACGCCGACGTAAGTGCGCCCGTCAAGGTGATGTAATGGTCGGTTCCGGTCATCGTTTCTCGTTGTTCACCAGGTCTCTACAAACCGTAAACATCCCAGGTGTCTCGGTTACGTGCCTAAAGTCTCTCTATCGTTTTACGACAGCACCCGAAATGACGCGCGACCCGGCGTCATGACCGTCACCCCACTCGCTATCATCCCTATTGTGTCCGTTTTCAGAAATCCCTGGCATGTTGAAAATGTGAAAAATAAAAATATATTTTTGAAATTGGCCTCTATTGTATGAATTGTATGACGTAGACGGAAAAACCTCACGGTCGGCCGCATATATAGCTTGCACATGGAAAAAAGTGGAAATGAATGTTTTGGGCACTTGCGCTATGCTCACAGTGTATATGATGTAAACTCCATATGGTCGTATTCTCAACATCGCCAGGGTAAAAAAAACATGTAGCCTACATTGGACATGTAACACAAACACAGACAGAGCTTATCGGTTATAAAAGAGGGACGTTTCTATTTAATTTCTATTTCTATGTATAGTTTCAATTTTTTGTTTATTTTATTATTAGTTTTCGTTTCATTCCTTCTTACTCTATATATATGGGATATAATGTACATAACTTGTGAATAAAATATGTTTAAACCAACATAATGTTCTTTTTAATCAGTTTGCTTTTTTTGCCAATAAACTTATTTTATCGATTCCCATCGGACCAAGCGCACTTGCATATATGATTGCACAAGTACTTTCGCATAAACGACAAACGATTCTTTCAATTTTATGTCTTTAGACGTACGGGTGGCAGAACGAGGGAATGCATTGTTTGCACACGAAGGCAAATACTATTTTATTGCAAGAGGTTGATAGAACATTTGCTTGAAATTTAACGAAATGAAAACCAGGATCGTTCCCTATGTTAGTTTTTTGCTTTCTCTGTAGCAAAGTACTTTTTTTTATTTGAACTTTATTTTCTTAATTTTCAACTCAATCATCAATCGATAGCTGACAATGCAATAAAGGATGCAAGAAAGACTATGAGACAATCTCGCTCTTCTATTGGTTTTTATACGGAATGTAAAACTCGTAATCGGGTCACAGTGACATATATAGCTAATCTATTAGTTGTTATACGGAATGTACAACTCGTAATCAGGTCACAGTGACATATATAGCAATCTATTAGTTGTTATATGGAATGTACAACCACAGTGACATATATAGCTAATCTATTAGTTGTTATTCGGAATGTACAACTCGTAATCAGGTCACAGTGACATATATAGCAATCTATTAGTTGTTATATGGAATGTACAACCACAGTGACATATAAAGCAATTCTGTTAGTTGTTATACGGAATATACAGCCCGAAATAAGGTCACAGTGACATATATATTTAACTTATTAGTTGTTATACGGAATGTACAACAGGTCACAGTGACATATATAGCTAACCTATTAGTTGTTATACGGAATGTACAGCCCGTAATAAGGTAACAGTGACATATATATTTAACCTATTAGTTGTTATACGGAATGTACACCAGGTCACAGTGACATATATAGCTAACCTATTAGTTGTTATACGGAATGTACAACTCGTAATCAGGTCACTGACATGTAAAGCTAATCTATTAGTTGTTATATGGAATGTACAACCCGTAATCAGTTTACAGTGAAATATATAGCTTACCTATGTGCGTGCGTGCGTGCGTGCGTGCGTGCGTGCGTGCGTGCGAGCGAGCGAGCGAGCGAGCGAGTGAGTGAATATGAGCGTACATATATATTATCTTTCATGGATGGTTTAGGGAGTTTTTAAATATATTTATTTAAAAGCAAATTGTTTATAAATAATAAAGTCAAACCTCTTTTTGAAATATTAACTACAGATGTACGGATGTTACTTTATGTGTTACAAATATTTAAAAATATTAACGAATTATTCATAAAATGTGTCACGTGATAAATAAATATATTGAATGTATATATAATATATGTATGTAATAAGAAACATTATATATTTAAGTTACAAATAATGAAATCTTGAAGCTTTCTTTGACTATGAATATACTATTAAATACAATACAAACAACCTGAACAGTGTTACTGTAGAATAATTCTATCTCAGAAATTAAAGTAAGTCTAACTTTAATTTTTAAAACCGGTAATGTACGTGTCTGTCCAATGATAGATCGTGTTTAAAAAGTGAAGCAATAGGAAAATAGTTATAAGCTCTTGTTCTTTAAGGCCCGTGTGGTTCCGGTTTAGAATAGAATCACTGTCCATCTCTGCAGAGGGGTAGGAATCCTCCGAATGGGTGTCATGTTCATTTTATCATTTTTTGTCATGCTCACTATTGTGGTTAAATTATCAACCCCTGTGTGGTTCCAGGGAGCCATGAGTGATGGCAAGAATAGGATCACTGTGGCTCATACATGTCGTAAAAAGAGACAATTTAAGTAATACGATAGAATTTGCTGAAACTCTGCAGTTATGCAGGTATCAAGGTTCTAGGTTCATTCTGCATATTCATTTGTTGGTGTATTTTTTTTTTTAAATATGTATGTTAATTCGTTGTTTTTATACATGTAGAGTGAACCTGGAACCTTCCTTCCTGTTGGCGTCGAATAACCTATAATGTGTTGGTACGGCGTAAAATCCTATTCATTCATTCATTCATTCATTACTTGCGGAAGGACGGTGGTTCTACTCAGTCTGACTCAGTCTGAGGTCTTCCTCCACCAGTAAAACTGGATATGCCATATATAACCTGAAATGTGTTGAAAATGGCGTTAAACCCCATTCAAAAAAAAAAAAATCATTCATTCATTCATTCATTCATTCATTCATTCATTCATTATTCTTTAAGGGAAAGTGTGCTCGTTCTATTTTGCTTTATTGGTTTATCAAACATACACCTCGATGGAAGCATGAAAACCAAGTGTAAGCGATAATTCAAAATAAATTGCCGAACTAGAATATCATTTTTATGTAAATTTACAAATAATAACAACACTGTGCAGATGCAAGTTATAAACAGGTAATCACTTTACACAGTTGCTTAGGAAAAAACAATATAATTGGCCAGACAATGCGTATCGGTGATTCCATATAGAAATGATTGTCCCCAATGCCATTGGAGCTTGACTGACTATAGGGCAGTGCCTTGTTCAGCCAAATGTTTCATCAGCAGGTAGAGCAGATGCCTTTCAGAGGGCGTCACGTGGTTACCTTTTGTGTTGTTTGAATACAAACTATGGGCGTATATACTGTTGTTAGAGGCATAGTACCACCACTGCAAAAAGGAAGTGCTTCCGTGGGGTAGTCGCATAATGGCGGTTATAAATAATCCTCATTTCTTCTTCTTTAAAATTGCATTTTCCTTATTTTAATGCTCATGTTTTTATTTGAATAGCATTATTGATGTATTTTGAACATTTTGATAGCATTGTCATGTTTGAATTGTGAATTTAGAAAAAAATGGTGCTTGGAAATTGGGGTATGAATACATGATTTCGGAAGTTTACTTTCACTTTGTCACCAGTGTACACACTGAGCAGCAAAAAAAAAGTCTCTTAAATGACACATGACCCCTACTTTTCTCATCATATTTTGATAGTACAGAGGTTGACAAACAGTAAAATGTAGGTTTCATTTCTATCATTTGGGTTTCTCTATGAATGACAAGCCTTCAAACTTTTATTATTTACTATAGAATAAAGAACAAAAATCAATGGTGAGTCTACACCTAGAGACAAGTTCACTCGGATGAAAAAAAGTGTTGAATTGCGTAAACATTTGCTAATTGTAACAAGTATTGTGAGCGATATTGAGGTCAAAAGTTGAACTTATTGAAAAAAAGGCTAATTGTTATTGTAACAAGCGTTACCATAATATTGATAGCAAAATGTTCACCCACACATATATCCAAATTGTCTGTTTTAAAAGAAAAGCGCTAATGATGAAGACACATACGCTATTGCGTTCAGTAAAATGAATATAAATTACAGAATATAATTGACAATAACGTCAAAGCTAAATTAATAATACCATCATTAAGCATTCACAAACTAATATTGCTGATGTGAAAAAATACCAATAAAGAGAAAGGTGTTTCGTCTGCCATTGTTTTCATGTTTACGTATGTGATCTCATTTGGGATAATTGTGCGATATAGTTAGCGTTTATCGCACGCTTTGTGATTAATAGATAGATAAGTGTTAAATATTGCCATAAGTTAGTTATTAATTGTCATTCAGCTGTTATATAAAAATGGCTAAGCACGAACCAAGCGGGAGTGGTGGTATTCTTCGCAGACACTGGACAACAAACGCTGGACTGTTGAAAGGTATAGACTATTTTAATATTTACTTCTTACTTACTTGTTGACTTGATAAACTATTATTTGTTTTATTCCAGATAATAACGTTTTGGTATTTATTTAACAAGGAAAAGTAACTGCATCACCTGACTGTCCTTGCATCTATGATTTCATACATATACGTCTCACTACACAGTAACGCCCCTTTTATCTTACACTTAAAAAGAAGGCGTTTGTAATTTGGTTTTGAAATATTTTCAAAATTGTTCATAATGGTTGTGATTTCTTGATGCAAATGAGTAGAGAAAAAGTTGACATAGCATGTACTGCAATAAGACCTCACTGGTGTTAAAAAGTGACTTTTAAAGGATTTAAACATATGCATGTATTTATGAGTATTTGAGGACTTCTTTATTTAAAAAAAACGGTGTCACTGCACCCTCTTAAAAAAAAACTGGTCAACCTACCAGTTATTGTTCATTTTTATGTGGGTATATAATACCGCTATGAATAAAAGATACTTTTAAAAAAATGTGGAATTGTTTTTTACAATGGAAATCGTAGACCTTATTTTATAAAGATGAAAGAACCAAATTCAACTGTGTAGTGAGACCTAGGAATCATATTGCTCACATTTGTCTCAATAATCTCTTCCAATATTTGAAAAGCACATACTATTGACCGCTCACGTTTAGTACATGCTAATTATTTGCCATTCTACTGTTAGAATTATAAGAAACCATATCCGATATATACATAATTACCAAACCATTGAGCGTCCGGTTCTTTGTTGTATACGAGGGACAAAGATTAAATTAAAATAAATTAAGTTAACAACCTTTGTTATCGCAATAGGTATATCAAAATTAAAAAAATATATTTAAAAAATGGAATAGAAAAGTACAGTGTAGAAATCGTCGGTGTTTGAATGTAGAATGTTCACGCGTAGAGAATGTTAGGGGAAATATAGTAGATTATCTTGATAAACAAAAGTTGTACAGAACGTTGGGTTGTTCCCCATACATTTTATGAATCTTGCATAGCTGCCACAATTTCATTTTGTCTCAAACACATGGCACATATTTAGTCACAATTATTTAACACATTTCAATACCATATACATGCTGTTTCTTTTCCTGTCAAATTAAAGTGTCATTTCATCGAATAAAACTCCGTATAAATGGGAAAATTTCGACAATTTATATTTTCGAATAAATAACATAATTAAAATCATTGTAATAACAATTTTTTTTCTTAAAAATAAAAGCCGCACTGAATGTACTGATGTTCGATGCATTGTGTGCAGATAATTGTCGCGCAAAACAGTACTTCTATAATTACTTTATTAGGTGAAAGTGCGCTACGAATCTCAACTGTTTTTCAAATAAGTTCACAATACATACTTATTCAAACAAAGGTGTATTATTTCCTCATTAATCCAGCCTTCTGGCTGTAACAAATCCAGAAATATTGTCATAAACTCTAAATGCTCTGACGAAATGAATACATCTGATGATTGAGCCAAAGGGATGGGTAATTTGAGTTTTGAAGCTGTATTTGTGGGGTATTGCTTGATACACCGAGATACCACATAATTATGTTTTATGTAGCAAAATTATCTAAGCATTTATTTCAACTGATATTTTTGTATTTTCAAAGTGCTCTTTTATTGATATTTATTATACATATTTGTTTTTTTTCTAATTAAAATCATTACATATATATTGTGACGTCAGCCCTGTGTTCAGTTACAGGGTCTGTTGAATACGAGGGATATTCAATAAATTCTGTCACTAATGGCCTTCCGTAGAAACAATGCTGCGTAAGAAAAACTCGTGCAATTGTTTGGGGATATTTATTCAATACACCTGCGAATTCCTCATTTAATCCGATTATAATTGAGATATTCATTATTGAATTATACACAATCATTATTCCCCTGACTTAAGCCTTGGGGACTTTTTCCTATTTCCCATGCTAAAAAGAGTTGGCCTGAAAAAAAATTCCGTTCCTGTGAAAATATTTAATATCCGGAGAAAAGTTATAGAATATACTGAATGCCCCTCGTACATGACTAATTGGGGTTCCGTTCAATATGTTGGGTTTAACAAATCAAATATTGTTGGAATAGTAAGGGAAAACAAATCTATAAATGTTTTTATTATGTTTTATTATAGTTCTTTACTGTAGAGGATACCGTATCTATTTGATATATTAATATTTAATTAACATGGTTGCCATTTCCTACCCGGTGTTCTTTAGATGTATTATTCCATAAAACGAGAATTTAAATGAATCCGGTTATTTGACCGGTTCCAGGTATAAAATCCGATTTTAATAAATAACGTTGTGTCAGAACTGATGAAACACCGATCCCGGTAAACAAATGTTCTTTATTCATTCTTTATTCTTTATTAGTGACTCAGGCCTCCGGCCCACACACATTACATATGTACAATATAATAGCACATCATTTACACGTGATTTGGAATTTTAGTAACTATACAATACATTCAAATACATTTAAATACATTCAAATACTATGACTAATGTCATTCTGCGCAATATCGGATATTAAAAAAAAAATATAAACCTTGTTCGTTGTCGGGGACTTCAGACCGCAGGCTCCAGATTGATAAACTGACAGAATGTAAACATTGGACGCTGCGTCTAATGGTGGCAGTTTGAAGTTTCACGAATGCTTCTGATGCATATACTACACTTGAATTAGTCTTGATCATATGCGACGCTTGCTTTTCTAAAAGACAAACGTCTTGACAAGTTCGCCCGAGAATAAAATTATTTTTTATTTAGCGAAAATCAAATAACGTTTCGGACTACCTCGGAGATTGCCATAGTATTTCAAAGGAGTATCGGTTGTATGTTTATTTCTATATTCATTATTTTTATATTATTAGATATTTCCTATGACAAATATCTTGTACAAGATAACTGCCATGGTTTCCATCCAATAGATATGTTTTAATATTAAATTTTATTATATCATAACCCTTGCAGAAGTGTATTTGTTACAGCCAATTAGATCTTTGTCTTTAAGAAAAGCAATCGTCGCCTATGATCAAGACTAACTTCCAGATCCAAACGTTTCTTCTGCACAACTTGTCAAGACTTTTGCCTTTTAGAAAAGCAAGCGTCGCATATGATCAAGACTACACGTAAATCTCATAGACGTCTGAAACCACGATTACATTTCTCATAGGGCACCGTTGCAACATAAACGTCTTACACCACTATTACATTTCCCATAGGGCACCGTTGCAACATAAACGTCTAACGCCACTATTACATTTCCCATAGGACCCTGTTGCAACATAAACGTCTCACACCACTATTACATTTCCCATAGGGCTCCGTTGCAACATAAACGTCTTACACCACTATTACATTTCCCATAGGGCTCCGTTGCAACATAAACGTCTTACACCACTATTACATTTCCCATAGGGCTCCGTTGTAACATAAACGTCTAACGCCACTATTACATTTCCCATAGGACCCCGTTGCAACATAAACGTCTTACACCACTATCACATTTCCCATAGGGCTCCGTTGCAACATAAACGTCTCACACCACTATTACATTTTCCATAGGGCTCCGTTGTAACAGTTATATCCATAATACAGCGAATACAAATCTGCAGCATGCGTCTGGGCTCAAATTCATCACTGGTTCAAGATATGCAATAACAAAGGGGAAAAACATACATTGACCAAGTTTTTATAAAAAATCAATGCTTTTGTGATATCTATCAATTTCCAGAGTAATAATATGTCAACTATTCGCCCACGATACAGTTAGAACCAACACTCCTGAAATGACATAGAATCACCCAGAAATCTAGTATCAGCATCAAATTTTCAGTGGTGATTTCCAAAATACTGACACATGGTAAAAAAAAAAATCACTGAAATACAAAGCCCTGAAAAAAGAAGAAAAGAGAAATAACGTTTTATTTCTACCCTCTTCATCTGTAGGTCCAGATTACCCCCTGAAATTGCATCTGAGTCAAGAAGAGTCCATTCTATTTTTTTCCATGCACTTTGTACAACATTGATTTCATAACTTTTGTACACAATGTAATTTTTTCCAACTTTTTTTACAGGACGAATTTCATAACTACTCTGTAGCCTGATAAGCCTGCGTCATGGAGATCGACAATCAAAGTATTTTGTTTGCTATTACAAACAGTACAGCTTTGGTTAACATGACAGAAGATATTGCATCTAATGTCACCACTGAAAACAACGTACGTGCAGTTGCCAACCTCCCATGGAACAACCCATCAAATCTCATGTCGAAAGAACTTTCGGACGAGATTTTATTCGTTCTGCAATGCATCATATTTCCCACCTTGACGGTGTTTGGTGTTCTTGGCAATCTTCTTAGTCTCATCGTCATGCTTCAGAAGAAATTACGCGAATCACCGACTTCTTACGTATTGATTGCACTCGCTTTGTCCGACACTTTATTTCTCCTAACAAACATGGTTCGGAAATCTACTGGCATTATCAAGGTGTTCGATCCTTTGATGGCGGACACATTTAATGCCAAAACGTTTTCGTATATGTTTTACTTAAAGACCTCATTCAGTCGCGTATCCACGTTACTCGTCGTCGTTATTTCGGCAGAGCGTTTCATCGCCGTAGCTCTTCCGCTGAAGGTCCGCAGCATTGTTACCAAGACCAGAATGACTATTGTTATAATTGCTTGCGTCATCATAGTATTTTGTGGTCTTGCACCACTTCCGGCACAGTACACTTATACGTACTACGGACCACGCCCATACATATCCCAGACGAAATTCGCGTTAGATAACGTACACTCGCTAAAAGTTTATAACGAGTATATTTTACCTATAGTTTTTCGTCACATTCCGGTATTGGTCGTGCTTTTCTTGAACATTGCAATTATTATACTTTTAAAGCGTAGTCGATCAATTCAGAGAAGCGCTTCACAAGCTAATTCTAAACGCAACGAAGAGCAGAAAAAAATAACCCGAGTTCTGCTATCTATTGCCGTGTTTTTTCTCATATGCCTCATTCCTGGCGACGTTCTTCTTCTGGCGTCAACAACAATTGAAGGATTCAGCTTTTTCGGAAAATACCACAACATGTTTTTAGCTCTAAGCGATTTTTCTCTTCTATTTGAAATGGTTAACTCTTCCATTAATTTCATCATCTACATGGTTCTCAATCGGAACTTCTACCGGAAATACGTCGAGCTTTTCTGTAGTTGCACCCGTAAAACCGTGTTGTCACCCAGTGTTACGTCTACTGCCTCCAACAAGACGAGAAAGACGGACACTGATGACTGTAGTGCTGGCGGGAAGAAATTCGACGACATTCATAAGATTGAGTCGTCTAGTGGTTATGAAGGGTCTGATTGTCGTCTGTAACCTGAGAATGAGAGCGCGGACACGAACAACAGAATGTTTGTGTCTTCTCAGTGACAAAAAAGTCTGTCTGTCGTGATAACCCCGCGTATGTCGAATATCAGTGTCTCCAAAGAGATAGATGAAAACTCTGCCACAATAACTCCTCAAATGTCAGTGAATTCTCAGAGACGAAAATATCACATTTTGATGAAATGATATACACTGAAATGACAAAATCACCATATATATGTGACACATTATATGTCGAATGATATTGTCTTTTCGCTGATTACCATACCCCGATGTCGCGATAATCAACCATATGTCGAATGATACTGTCTCTTCACTGATAAACATATCCAGATGTCGTGATAATCAACAAAATGTCAAATGATAGTGTCTGTTCACTGATAAACATATTCCGATGTCGTGATAATCAACCAAATGACGAATGATAGCGTTTGTTCACTGATAAACATACCCCGATGTCATGCCAATCAACCATATGTCGAATAATAGTGTCATTTCACTGATAAACGTGTCTCGATGTCGCGATAATCAACCATATGTCATACGATAGTGTATCTTCACTGATAAACATACCCCGATAACATGATAATCAACCATATGTCTAACGATAGTGTCTCTTCACTGATAAACATATCCCGATGTCGTGATAATCAACCATATGTCGAACGATAGTGTCTCTTCACTGATAAACATATCCCGATGTCATGCCAATCAATCATATGTCGAACGATAGTGTATAGTGTCTCTTTACTGATAAACACATCCCGTTGTCGCGATAATCAACTATATGTCGAATGAAAGTGTCTCTTCACAGATAAACACATCCCGATGTCGTGATAATCAACCATATGTAGAACGATAGTGTCTGTTCACTGATAACCATATCCCGATTACGTGATAATCAACCATATGTCGAACGATAGTGTCTCTTCACTGATAAACATATCCCGATGTCGTGATAATCAACCATATGTCAAACGATAGTGTCTCTTCACTGATAAACATATCCCGATGTCGTGATAATCAACCATATGTCGAACGATAGTGTCTCTTCACTGATAAACACATCCTGTTGTCGCGATAATCAACCATATGTCGAACGATAGTGTCTTTTCACTGATAAACACATCCCGATGTCGTGATAATCAACCATATGTCGAACGATAGTGTCTCTTCACTGATAAACATATCCCGATGTCGTGATAATCAACCATATGTCGAACGATAGTGTCTCTTCACTGATAAATATACCCCGATGTCGTGATAATCAACCATATGTCGAACGATAGTGTCTCTTCACTGATAAACATATCCCGATGTCATGCCAATCAACCATATGTCTAACGATAGTGTCTCTTCACTGATAAACATATCCCGATGTCGTGATAATCAACCATATGTCGAACGATAGTGTCTCTTCACTGATAAACATATCCTGATGTCGTGATAATCAACCATATGTCGAATGATAGTGTCTCTTCACTGATAAACATATCCCGATGTCGTGATAATCAACCATATGTCGAACGATAGTGTCTGTTCACTGATAAACTTATCCCAATTGTCCTAATTATCAACCATATGTCGAATAATAGTGTCAGTTCACTGATAAACGTGTCTCGATGTCGTGATAATCAACCATATGTCGAATGATAGTGTCTGTTCATTGATAAACATATTCCGATGTCGTGATAATCAACCAAATGACGAATGATAGTGTTTGTTCACTGATAAACATACCCCGATGTCATGTCAATCAACAATATGTCGAACGATAGTGCCTATTCACTGATAAAGATATCCCGATGTCGTGTCAATCAACCATATGTCGAATGATAGTGTCTGTTCACTCATAAACATATCCCGATGTCGTGATAATCAACCATTCTTCGAATGAAAGTGTCGAATTATTTTTTTAATAATGTTGATATCTGTGGCATTGTTTAATCATAACACTTCAGATTGTATCTTCTAAAGGGGATATACTATTCATAAGACCCAAGCAGGTGCCCTAAAAAGGATAACAGTGTTTTTTAAGTCTTCTTCTAAAGAACCGACTAGCCAGGACCTAAATTCATCAATATTTTGAGCCTGAGATTTACACTCAGACTAAATATTTCAGATTCAAATAACATCTATTAAACAAGCAAATTACTATATTTAATTGTAGAAACAATCAGTTTTAATGTTTATTTAACAGAAAATTTTGCAGGGTCATATTTATTACCCATAATTGTATGTTTACCCGGGGTCGTATTCACCAACCATTCTTGAGAATATTCTTAGACTTGAGCTTAGTAAACCAAATTTCAACCTTAAATATCTAGTTTACCATAACAGAGAGAATAATTGTGAGATTTTGTTTGACTATGTATTAGGTTTCCTTACATGGTCTAATAAAGAAAGTGTCTCCAAGTGTGTTTTTCAAAGTTCAAGTCTAAGAATGTCCTTAAGGATGGTATGTGAATACCATCCCTGGTTTTACAAAATGTAAGATTTTGTGTCTGAGTCGAATTCTCAGACTCAAATTATTGATGAATTTAAGCCCCGATTAGTTCATAATTAGTTATGGATATCATAATTGGTCTATGGATATCATAATTGGTCTATGGATATCATAACTGGTCTATGGATAAGGGTCTAAAGTTCGATAAGATTAAGTTTCTCGTCAATAAGTTTTTCACAAGCTTAGTCCATTCAAAATTACAATGCAAAATAAAATGAAATGGGCGACTTAGGGCCAGTCTTGCTTCTTGTTTTCTCAACATTTTTTTTGTTTATTTCATTAAATAAATGCATGTACATATTAGTCAAACCATATTGGTAGATCGCAATGGACAGTAATTTATTAAGTTTTATTAGGCTTATTTCCAAATCGTTTCGACTATTTATATAAAAAACTAACACAATAAATGTTGCTTAAAGTAACACCTCTGGTAATAAAATACACCGAGGTTTGAGTCATTCTTTATAATTCATTATTATGTATGATAAAATAAGTACATTAATTTACAAATAAATATATTTAACCAGTTATCTGCTCCCACCACACCCCGCATAGCCAGGACATAGTTGAAAATAGTGGACTAAAGTGCCGCGGAAGTGCATTATTTTATTCCGTGCAAAAATAGCTATGCATACAGTGGTGTTTCCTTTCTTGGAGTGACCAGACCATATAATTACTGTCCGAGTTACCTTTTCTTGGTCCCCTGAGACTGCAGAGAGAAATGTCAAAATCCCGGCTGTGTCCCGGCTTGGGGGCGTGGGATGGGAGCAGGAATTATAACTGACTAGTGAATTAACTACATACTCTCCTATGTATTGCGTGATAATGTATGTTACGGAGGATGTCTTGTTTTTGTTATTGTTACTAGTTAGAGTGGTATTTGTATGAAGCGTTAAATTAATAGTTATCTGTTTCAATCTGTGTTTTATTTATTGTTTATTGCTTAAAAACATAAATTTCTTTTCGGAACATTTTAATCTATCCAGTTAAGCTGACTTCAATTGTTTTAAATATGTTTATTTTCGTTAAGACACACACTATACAATCAAGCATAACACTATATTGAGAGATTGTGCCTTTTTTTGAAAAAGCACAAATCTTGACACAAACATAGTGCAAGGTCAACTAATTATTTTAAGACCGAGACCCACCGCGAGACTTTCAAAATGGTGAAGAAATCAAAGATGGCCGACAAAATAGCTGCTAAATTTTACAAATTTAACGTTTGTCCTTACATTTACAGTATGGTTTTGAAACATTTTATGACTAATTTTATCTAATTATACTTATATTTAACCATTTTAATGGTTTTATTGAGACAAAATAGTCTAAAAGAGAATAAAAAATGCAAACTTTTGGCTAAAATCTTCAGAGTTAACAAAAATCTCTTTTATTTAGATATTATTTTATACGTTTGCTCAACGTTTTCATCCATTTTTACAAAACTATAAGCTTTGGTACGTACGATACAATATTGCTAAAATAATCTATATGCAAATTAACGTTGGGAGAGTAAATCAAATGACATTAAGTACACACATCAGTCAATTCTAGAACAAATTAAAGATTATATTTGAAATGTATCCAACAGCTATCGGTATATTACACAGTAATACTACACACAATTTAAGCCTTTGTTTATTTGCTTCTTCTGGAAAAAACCCCACTACAGCATGTAGAAAGATGACCAGATTAGTTCCCATCATTTCCCCAACCGTTTTTGGGCTTGAAATAATAATGGGAAAAGAACTCTATCCCTACCATTTCGATAAGCGGCTCGTTTGGTGCGTTTCAATACAAAATATAGTTTCCCTTACGTGTGAACACCTTATTTAAAGACACATTTACATTTTAAGAAGTACTTGTTGGAACAATTAGAAACCGCCCTATTACTGGCATTACACCATTTTAGAGGAAGTACTGAATATAGTTTCAAATACCTTATTGTTTTCGGCTTCCCCTGCTCTTTAGTTTTCTTTTCACTTTAAATAATGAAATTTGGTCGTACCTGGTGAATGAATGAACTACTGACAAAGATCCCCTACTTTCTTTAACAAGTTGATATGCACCGGTACGCGTACGAGAAATATTTTCCAGTTCCAAAGACAACCCAATACCCACTAAAAACCAGTGTGTACACTTAAATCAATGACTTATACTAGGACATATATGTTGAATGAAGTGCCCTAACTTCTTGGAAGATGTCTTTAATACTGAACAAGATAATGTTGACATTAAATATGATACTAGCCTCATCATCAGAACATAAGTGCATGGAGCTCATTATTATTTGTGTAATGTAATAGAGCTAATCATCATCAGCATCTCCATTATAGCAGTAACGTGTTCACATTTGTCCTTAGTGACATAGTAGCTTTCTTAATACAGCTGCCACTTTTTCTCTTTTATAACCCGCTTTTAAAGGTCATTGGAAAGCACAGATGGTTAGATTTATGTCACCGCGGTAAGCAGGTCTAATTGACTTACTGGTCTAACATCACAGTCAAGTCCTACAAAACGTTCAACTGTCATTAAATGTCATTAAATCAGTAAACGGATATTAAAAATATAATATGTATCAGTGTACCATTTTGTATAGCAAATTTTCCATGGAAATACATTATAGTTTAACTGAATTATTTTATTATCGAAAACAATTAGGCTACTTATCATCTCTGCCCAAGGGATCCGTATAACAGGAGTATTAACAGCAGCTGCTAATCGTCATGACAAGATAAATACAATATTCATTAGCACTAAATCAAAACTGTCATATAGAGACGTTGGTTAACCTTTTCCATTATATAAATTGTAAAAGTACTATCTTTCTGAAAGGTACATTGAATGTTTAGCGTTAAGGATGAGTAAACCTAGCCGGTATACTAGCACATCCATCTCAGCAAGTAGTTGATAACGTATCTACTTGAATCAGCGGTCAGAGACGATTTACTATGAGACGCAATGTGGTATTTCATTCATCACAAAGATTGTGACCGGTCGGCGATTCGAACTCATGACTCATGGATTGATAGCCAGACGCGGTACCGACTGAGCTAACAGGGACCGGCTGAAAAAAGAAACACTACTAAGTTATACTACATTTTCATTCACAAGACCTGTTTCCTAATAAGAAAGAATAGCTGATGAAGCGGTACGTTTTGCGACAGCAACTCTAGCGTTCATATAAGTATTTGGGAATAATGATACTTCCACTAATGACAATAATAACATTAGAAGTATTCGCATACAGTGTATACATATCCATTGTGCATCTCTACTTCATAATTTGAATATTCATGAAGACAAAAAACTTCTATTGTAAAAAAGTACAAAAAGAATCTGACGTGCATATATACCTAAGCAAACACCGCCATGTTAATTAAAACAACACACACACACACATGTCTCGCATGTTCCTTTATGCATAAGCATGAAAAATGGCGATTCGGAATCAATACATTTGAAGATATCTTTCCAATGAACGTTTGAACATTTAGCGTCATTAAATGCCATCGTGGGCTTACAGACACATTTCGAAATTAATATTTAATGTGAAATTGTGGAACGATATGTCTTACTTAATTATAGATACGTGCCAGGTAACCCAGCGTAATACGTGATATACGATTAATCGTCAACATTCGTACTTGTCTGACACATTGACTCACAATGGAATGAATGAATAAATATGGGTTTTACGGCGTATCAACATATTATAGGCTAGGGCATATGATGATAATCCACAATGGAACTTTCATCAATTATCGTATGATCTATTTCGGCGACGATATATTTGAAAACATACATTTTTAAGCATTTATTTCAGCACGTTTGTACAACACAAACTAATGCTAATACTACGGGTATTGTATTAAGGCACTGTCTGTGGATTTATTCCATTCAGCAGTGACCGTATTTATCACCGGTTCATCATTGCCAGGATGCAAGGCTAGAGACGTGGTATACAAAACAAAAACCCACCACCACAACACAAAAACTATATATACACATAATAACTATAATAATAAAACAAGGTCAAAGGCACATGTAGAGACATTGACAACTTGTTTGACCGCCTCGAAACGGTCAGTAGCCCACTCGCCACTGGGTTACAGGTATACCCAACCTGGATTAATTCCCCGTGGTCACTTCATCACGTTGATTTCTATTTACAGTGACCATATTTCGACCAACTGACACACAACTCACATTTTATCTCCATTCACACAGTATTCACCCCTACCAACGTATTCGTTACATAAATGGCAACTACGCCGCATTTACGGTGATAACTACTCACGATAAACCGGTACTTCCTGTCATTTTTGTGCACGCGGTCGAACAGTGAGGTAAGACAACCCCTTTATGTTCGTATTATTATTTCGTTTTTAAATCAAAGATAAAGCCGATACGAGCGGCATTATATTTAAGTTTCAAGCGGACATGTGTTTTTGAATAGGAACATGTCCGTTTCCTTAAACATTCGGGAAAAGTGACGGATTGAACCATTTTCAGATTGAAAACAGTTCAATTTATTACTTCGGATGCATTTATGGGACTTCTTTATGTGTTTTACATTTGTTTTTTGTATCAATATACCAAATTATGTCAGTAAAATTACAAGCTGATGTTATAAGATTGCTAAATGCCAAAATTTGCATAGTTTGTAGCATTAGTAGGTGCCTAGTATATTGTACACTACATAAGTCGGTGTATTGTGTCATTTAGCGAAATTCTAATAACATGAATTATACTACAATCGAACTTTTTCAGGGTTGTTTTTAAGTTGTATCATTGTTTACACTTCACAAAAAATAAGTATTTTTTTTTCCGTTTTAGAACATTATCGTCCATCTCACTATTTAGTATGACATATCGCAGCTGATTCAGATCCGTATACCATTACCTGTTCTTCATGTAATACATGTTCAATATTTACATTGTACTATTCCTCTGTTAACCCTCGATGACATAAACTGACTCTAAATATTCAAACAAAACATTGTTCTAATAATCTTTCTTTTACATGTTAAGAGTCGAAGATTATCATTACATATATTATCATTATATATAAGCCACACCGAGGCAGACGGATGCACTTGCCTCCTGTAGAATTTGTGGAGTTCACATGTTTATTAGTTTGTTTTTTTTAAAAATAATTCCCATAATATTAAGTTATCTTGCAAAAATAGGATATACCCTTCACATATAATATATGCAGTATGAATGTATCATAATAGCCAGCAAATAATTGTCTTACAGTGTATTACTAAGAATTGATATGTTCTGTTATGTCGGGTCTAAAAAGCCACCAATGTGTATTCAAGGTAATAGTGTAAAAATGGGCAATTGTATAAAATGTAGTTTGTGTTATAGATTTGAACGTATTAAAACATCTGAAATATCAGAAAAATGCAGACAGTGCATGTCACAAGCTAAATATCTTTTCGTGGCAGCATGCCCCCGGACATCCCTAGCAAAGTTGTGATTGTGCCTCCTGTAAAGTCAAACAGGACAATATAATAGAATAACTACTTCAACATGTCCGATACCTCAGCAAAATAATATCGCATTTCATACAAACACATGTTTACTTCTACATCACCAGATTACGAGATATTGTGATTTTGTCGTTGCTTTAATGTGACATATTTTTCAAGTGTGTCAGTTGAATACCGGTAACAGTTTCAATAAAAAAAGATAAAAAAAAAAAATATATGGTTTATTATTTTTGTATTTTTTTAGCATTAACTGCGGTTTGAACATACGACATCCTGAGTGACAGTCAAAGGCGTACACCATTAGACCACTTTGGGGACTATTAATAGTGTAAGAGTTAACACCTTTTAAAGTTGTTAGGCCTTGAAAGGGGTGTCGTTCTAGTTGACCGGAACTAGAATTAATTCATACGTTTGATATACGGTTTATGTTATGCAAATCGTTGTAACCGACTAAAAGTTTTTGCTGGTGAATATAAAATACCTCTAAATGTGTATGGTATGTTGTATCTATACGTTTCGGCAGTTTGCTAGTGCTGCGAATAGCTTAATTTTGAAATCCTCATTGATTTGAGGTCAATCCAATCCATCCAGTGGAATGTGGTTGTCTAATTTTAAAATCCTCATTGATTTAAGGTCAACCCATCCACTGAGATGTGGTTATCTTGCAATTACTGCAATCACCGATCGTGGAGGATTAAGTGCCTTTTACTGTCTTCTCTCTATCTTTCTTATGTCTAATAATATTACATTCTGTTCTTGTGTTTGAATAAACCGATTTGAGTCCATATTTAATATGGATATCATATTTGATAACTGTTTGTTTTTTCAAACACTATTAGTACTCCGTTCTGCTTTCAGATTTGTCTGCTAAAACACCCTAAAGCTTTTTATTCTGTACATCCCCGTAATAATCTGTTTCTCTAATATTTTATTCTGGGGTGTGCTTACTCATACTCATGTTCTATAAATTTTCTCCGATACAAAACCGTCCATATTTCTTACCTTTGGCTTGTTTTCGGTACAGTACTCTGTACCAAGGGTGACCAATATAGTGACCTGTTTAATGTTCAGGTAAGGTGGGCCAGCATATACTGTCTCATACAGCCGCATACACGTTCTCCTCAGGTTGCCCCCCCCCCCCCCCCCACTCACATAATTGGAAAAGCTCCTTCATCCGGGAATATATGATCACAATTAATACAAAAATAATGACTCTTGCTAGGATAGATCATTCTGTGGTAACGGTAAAGGTCGTGTTGCTTAATCAAATGAATCATTGCATATGTTTATAATTAAACGATCTCACTATTGACAATTATGTATTGAAACTTGTATTATGTTCACATATTCATGGGCCATATATGGCTTAAATAATAATAATAATAATAATAATAATAATAATAATAATAATGATAAAAAAAAATAATATTTCTATGATTTATTTCCAATATCCAATAGGCACGCAGGTCAATCTGGTACATGATGTATGCACAGATATATGACAGACAGTGGTTTATTAATGACAATAAACAGTTACAATGTTAATTTCATGGTATAAATCATATCGAATAAATTTAAATTTAAGCAAGGGTGAAACTGGAGAAGGTGTTATGCATAACAGCAAGGAATTATATAGAAGTCTTTGATAACAGGAATAATATTAAAAAGTCATGTCAGAAAGCAACATGATTCATCTACCACAATATTGTAATTGAAAATACATGTGAATCATACATATCTGGTTATATTTCTTATTAGAAAAGCTTTTAGTATAAAAGTACTTTTTTATTGTACTGTTGTTTTCTGAATTTAACAAATTGATAAACTTAGGCATGTTTGGCCTTCCCAATAAAATTTATTTATATAAACTTTTCTCAGATCGGAATATAACACATGTTCAATAATAAAATGATATTTATTCTTTTATTTATTAATCCTTTTATTTATTACATACTCTGCACTTTCGTTTGTCAGATAGTGTTCTAATTGGCCGTATCCAATGGCCTGCCTCTACTTCTAATCGTACTTTGACATTTTCTTGTATGAATGTTGGGCTAACAGTGATTCTGATCTTTAAGTTGATGGATATACACATTTTAATTATTTTCGGAAATTCCAAAATAAAAGAGCTAGACGCCGTAGTGGGGGTATTGTTGTTTATATAAAAGACTCTATAAAGCAGGGTATTGAAGTAATACAGAATCATTTTAATGCATTGATATGGTTGAAATTAAATAAGCAATTTTTTAACTTTGATAGTGATATTTTTCTTGCAGGTGTTTTTATATTGGTCGAAAATTCATCTGCGTATAATGTTATAAATGAAGATTTATTTCTATTATTGCAAAATGATATAAACACTTATGAGCTTCACGGTCGAGTGCTTCTCTGTGGTGACTGGAACGCGCGAGTTGGTAACGGTACAAGGAAGGACTATATCGTGTGTGATCGTACAATTGATTTTCTAGATGACGATGGCTACTAACCAGATACACCGTGTAATCGTGCGTCTATGGACTATACCTGTAACTCACATGGGTTGAAACTATTAGATATATGTAAATCAAATGCTTTACGTTTTGCTAATGGTAGACTTGGTGACGACCATTTAATTGGTTCCTATACTTATGACGATGGCTACTACCCAGATACACCATGTAATCGTGCGTCTATGGACAATACCTGTAACTCACATGGGTTGAAACTATTAGATATATGTAAATCAAATGCTTTACGTTTTGCTAATGGTAGACTTGGTGACGACCATTTAATTGGTTCCTATACTTATGACGATGGCTACTACCCAGATACACCATGTAATCGTGCGTCTATGGACAATACCTGTAACTCACATGGGTTGAAACTATTAGATATATGTAAATCAAATGCTTTACGTATTGCTAATGGTAGACTTGGTGACGACCATTTAATTGGTTCCTATAATTATGCTAAGTATATGGGATCAAGTGTACTTGATTGTTTATTATTACATAAACATGATTTTATATATATTGACGATATCCATATTGAACCATTTTGTATATGATCAGATCATGCAGCGTTAAATTTTAAAATTGTTTGTAATACAGCAGTTACAAAAGAAAAGCGTGATTATGTTTTTACAAGTATCAAATGGAATGATAATTTAAGAGACAATTTTAGGCGATGAATTATATCCAAACTTCCACTCTTAAATGCAATTACACAGGGTGTTGATTTTAGCAATAGAGAAACGGTTAATAATTGTGTTTCATCCTTTTCGGAGTTAATAAATGACGTTGCACAGCCATTGTTTAGTAAAAATATAATAATGAAAAATAAATCGTGTACTGTTAAGTCGTTAAGCAAGAAAGCTGATTGGGTTGATTTTAAATGTAAGCAAGCGAAGCTATTGTATACTCATTCCTTGAATAAATTAAATAAATATAAAAGTAATGAAAATAGAATAGAAATGTGTAACTTGAAGTCAACTTATAAGACACTTATTAAAAAAAAAAACGCTGTTACGAATATAAAAAAATAAAGATATTGAAAGATTACGTCATGGTAAACCAAAATATTTTTGGAAGCTTTTTTTAAACAAAAAAAATCTAAAAAAAGTAATAATATTAGTAAAGAAGCTTTTTATGATTATTTTTCTAATCTTAATGAGAAGTTGCCAAGCGGATCAAATGCAGATGCTGAGACTTTTTGTAATGGTTATGATTTTAATTCAGCTAACTGTTCTTTTGAAGAACTCGATATGCCTGTTACTGTTTCAGAAATAGAAAAATGTATAAAAAGTCTAAAGAAAAATAAAGTCTTTGCTGGTGACCTACTACTAAATGAATATTTTATTGAATCCTGTGATATATTGGTTTCACATCTTGTTGATATTTTAACGGTATTTTTAATTCTGGTCATTTTCCTGATAATTGGTCAGAAGCGATTATGGTGCCTATTTATAAGAAAAATGACCTGGACGATGTCAATAATTACAGAGGTATAAGCTTAATCAGTTGTTTATCTAAGATATTTACGGGTATTTTAAATAAGCGAATTAATACTTGTATTGAAAATAATAATATTTTGAGTGAAGCTCAATTTAGATTTAGACGTGGAAGGTCGACAGTTGGTGCAATATTTGTACCTAATTCCATTAAACAAAAAGTATTACTAAAAATGACCGCCTAGCTTGTGCCTTTGTAGACCTAAAGAAAACTTTTGATAGTATTTATCGAAATGGTTTATGGTTTAAACTTAATCGATTGGGTGTTAATGCTAAAATGTTACGAATTATTCATGACATGTACTCAAATGTGAAAGCATGTGTTAAGGGATGTAACTCTTATTCCGAGTTTTTTGAATGTGCTATCGGTTTAAAGCAAGGGGAAGGAATTTCTCCTCTGTTGTTTTCATTATTTTTGGAAGATCTAGAGCTATACTTGTGCGAAGATCCAAACTGTGGCATGAACTTGGATGGCATTACATTTATTTTAATGCTTTTTGCAGATGATATGGTGATATTAGGTAAAAAACCGACTGATCTGCAAAAAAGTATTAATCTTTTACATAAATATTGTGAAACTTGGGAGTTAGAGGTGAATACTGCTAAAACCAAGATTGTTGTATTTCGAAAAAGGGGTCCTACGAAAAGCGATGAAAATTAGACTTTTAGTAATCAACCTTTAGAAGTAGTGAATGATTTTAATTATATGGGCACTGCTTTCAATTATACCGGTAACTATTCTCTTAATCAGGAAGCATTGGCTGGAAAAGGTCTTAAAGCATTAAACATTTTACTGGCAAATACTCGTAAATATACACTGAAACCTAAAACTGTCTGTCAATTATTTGATGCCTTTGTTGGCTCAACTCTTAATTATGCCAGCGAAATATGGGGATTTTCCAAATCAAAAGAAATCGAAAAAATTCATCTGAAATTTTGTAAATATTTATTAAATGTTAAAACCTTGACAAGTAATATGGGTGTATATGAAGAGTTAGGTAGATACCCATTGTATATAAATAGATATGTTCGTATGATTAAATACTGCACTAAAATTGTTAAATCTGATAACATTATAGTTAAATATTTATATAATTAATTACTTATTGATTGTAATAAAGGTGGTAAGAATTGGGTAAAAAACATCAAAAACCTACGGGATGATTATGGATTTTCGTATATATGGTCAAGTACTGATGATGCAAATTTTTTAAATATCCATATTGTTTTTAAAGAGACAGTAGTATATAATTTTAAACAAAAATGGTTTAATGAAATCTAAAACAGTCGTTCACTATGTACTTATAAAATGTTAAAAACTACTTTAGAATTCGAAAATTATTTAGATATGCTTAAAAAAAAATTAAGAATTCCTATGTCAAGATTATCTTCACATCAGTTGAAAGTTGAAACCGGTCGTTATGCACAGAACAGAATTGAACGTAACTTGCGTTATTGTACTCTATGTAACTTTAACGACATAGAAGATGAATACCATTTTGTGTTTATATGTCCTAATTATCAGGATATCCGTAAAAGCTTTATTAAATCATATTATTATAAACGGCCAAGTATGATAAAATGCATTGAGTTAATGCAAAGTAACAAGTATTCAGTAATGTTAAATTTATGTAAGTTTATTCATCAAGCTATTAGTACTCGCAATTCCTTGTACAATCAAAATACATACTTATTATTATGCTACGTACAAAGCAAATTTTGGCGTTAAGCAGCCTTATAACCTCAACTTGTATTCTTTTAACAATATAACTTGGTGTATTAGTATTTAAAACAAATATAAAACACATAAAATTGTCCCAGAATTACTTCCGAAGTGAAGAATGGATCTGTAAATTACGTATTTTCAATCTGAAAGTGGTTCATTCCGTCACTTTTCTCGAATGTTTGAGGAAACGGTCATGTTCCCATTCAAAACCACATGCTCGCTTGAAACTTAAATATAATGCCGCTCGTATCGGCTATATCTTTGATTTAAAAACAAAATGATAATACGAAAATAAAGAGGTTTTCCCACCTCACTGCCCAACCGCGTGCACAAAAATAATAGGAAGCATCGGTTTACCGTGTGTAGTTATCACCGTAAATGCGGCGTAGTTGCCGTTTATGTAACGTATACGTTGGACGGGGTGAATAATGTGTTATTGGAGATACACTGTGAGAAGTGTGTCGATTAGTCGAAATATGGTCACTTTAAATAGAAATCAACGTGATGAAGTGACCACGGGTTGGGTATACCTGTAACCCAGTTGCGAGTGGGCTACTGACCGTTTCAAGACGGTCAAACAAGTTGTCAATGTCTCTACATGTGCTATTGACATTGTATTATTATTATTATAGTTATTATGTGTATATATAGTTTTTTGTGGTGTGGTGGTGCGTTTGTGCTATGAATACAACGTCTCTTGCTGGACATCCTAGCAATGATGAACCGGTGATAAATACGGTCATTGCTGAATGGAATAAATCCTTGGACTGTGCTCTAATACAATACCCGTAGCAGTAGCATTAGTTTGTAAAAATATATGTTTTCAAAAATATCGTCGCCGAAACAGATCATACGGTAATTGATGAAAGTTCCATTGTGGATTACCATCATATACCCTAGCCTATAATATGTTGATACGCCGTAAAACCCATATTTATTCATTCATTCCATTGTGAGTCAATGTGTCAACCAAGTACGAATGTTGAAGATTAATCGTATATCACGTATTATGCTGCGTTACCTGGCACATATCTATAATTAAGTAAGACAGGTTGTTCCACAATTTCACATTAAATATCAATTTGGAAATGTGTCTGTAAGCCCTCGATGGCATTAAATGACGCTAAATGTTCAAACAATCATTGGAAAGATGTCTTCAAATGTATCGATCAATTTTTCATGAATATGCAAAAAAGAACATGCGAGCCATTTTTCATATTTTTTATAGAATAGTAATGTGAATTTGGAATGGTTAAAAATGTAAAATGAAGAAACGTTGTGAATAAAAAAAAAGGTAAATATATAAAATGTGAATGAAAAAAATGTATATAAATAATCTGATAAACATGTGTAAAAGTTCATATCCTCTTCTATAAGAATTAATAGCACCGGGTCTTTCTTTCACTCAAGGGTCAAATGGGTCAATGATTATTTTTGTATGATATAAAAGTTAATTATGGTCATTGATGGCTATCGGCACGACTGGTCAATGATAGCTTATCTTTATATGATATAATATTTACTTATGAATATTGATGGCTATCGGCACGACTGGTCAGTGATAGTGTATTTTTATATGATATAATAATTACTAATGAACATTGATGGCTATCGGCACGACTGGTCAATGATAGTTTATTTTTATATGATATAATATAATGTTATTATTTAGTTCACTGTACCATATGGATTTACAGTATACGAGTCAATGTTGGGGTGAAAACCGTAGGCGACGAGTGCAATACAGATTTTCACCACATCATTGACGAGTACAATAAAATCCATATTGTAAACTGAACTGTATGGTGACCTTTTTATTATTCACCTCGAGTTCTTTTATTATGAAACACAATATCAAATTATATTTTTTAAAACAGTTTATTTTAACACAAAGTAATTTTTTAAAAAGTACGACGTTTATCACATTTTTTGATAATATTAAAGTTTGCTCTTGTAAAAAATAGATATATAAATTTTAATATAATTCCTTTATCACAGCTATTTTCTCTTGAAGTATCTATTTATATAATTTAGAATAATGTATACTTTTATTTCTCAATAGACTTGTTGTTTCAAACGACACACTGGTCATTAGGAGTATCTCAGTGATTTTCTTATATGGTATATCTAAGATATGCGGAGTATTTATATCATTGGAGTTACCGTTCCTTAACGTCCAAAATACGAAATTATTATCGATTTTCGGGACGGTCGAACCGTCCATTACGAAAAATCTATCCAGATGTTCGGGACGCTTTCGATCCGAAGCGTACAACAACGATTTCTTATGAACAGTCACGTGGTACAAATGCTCAAAACTGATTGGAATAGCTATTTAATAATAAGAATTACTAATGACCATTGATGGCTATCGGCACGTCTTTGATAATAATAACGATGATCGAAACATTGTTATTGATTAACAAAATGGTTACAATATTTAATGAATACACACGACTATTGTACATGTTTATTCGCCAGACCTGTGTACACAAAATGGTTACAATATTTAATGAATACACACGACTATTGTACATGTATATTCGCCAGACCTGTGTACACAAAATGGTTACAATATTTAATGAATACACACGACTATTGTACATGTATATTCGCCAGACCAGTGTACACAAAATGGTTACAATATTTGATGAATACACACGACTATTGTACATGTATATTCGCCAGACCAGTGTACTCAAAATGGTTACAATATTTAATGAATACACACGACTATTGTACATGTATATTCGCCAGACCAGTGTACACAAAATGGTTACAATATTTAATGAATACACACGACTTTTGTACATGTATATTTGCCAGACCAGTGTACACAAAATGTGTTTATTTTTGAAGATAATAAGACTCTTTGACTTTCAGATAAAAATAATACGCATAACAATGTGTTGCCACAGACCTTACTAGTTATATGATATCATCACCAAACGTTATCAGTTCAGTCCGTTTCTTACTGTATTAAATAGAGTTATATAACAAATTGTCCGAAAAGCCAAGGTGGTCACAACAAACAAGGTCATTGCTGTCCACTTAACAAAATGTCTCCACACGATACGAAACCTCGAAGATGTGGGCCACATCCAGTATCAGAAGCTTTCCAGTGGCTTTGTGTGTTGGCGTTGGTTGGCGTTACATTGTTCCAGTTCTTACAGGTGGAACAGTTAAAACAGGATGTCTTGATGTTAAAACAACACGTGGGTGTTACTGAGGTAGGTCGATATGGGGACTAAGCAAGATTTAGTTTCACGAACACAGGTTGAACCAAATACTTTGATGAACTGGTGTCTCCTCATGGAGGATTAGGGTTAGGCACAACTCGGTAGCGCTAATCGAGATGATTAAAAAAAGGTACTAATGTTCGTATAACACGTGTAGAAGTTACGTCATGGTTATGTCAGATTGATTGGCGATATCATATTATGACATTTTAGTTTGTCAGCGCTTAGAAAACTCATAAAAAAATACACCCTTGTGATATGTCTGAATGATTGTTCACAATGACGCTTAACACACCATATAAAATACAACTGACGTAATTCTAATTATAGCACAAACATGTTGATATGTACAGCCAGTATGGCTATGTGGTTCAGTATGTACTGTGGAACTGCTAATAATTTAGCCTTTCTAGTGTATAGTTTAAAATATGTTTGAGGTGCCTTGCATTGGTTTTCAAACTAGCTCTGTGTGGAGCTCGAATTTGACTTGGTGTTCTCAACTTTTTGTTTTGTGCTTTTTAATGGGGGTTAATGCTATAAATGAGAGGAACCACTGTCCGTAAGCAAAAACTCTCACATAGTGATTGGACCAATCTTGACCCAAACCCATTACAATGGTGAGAGGAAGGTGTTCATAAGACAACAACGTCTTAGACCATTCGGCCACGGAATACTATTCACATAATGTGCGCACGCACTTTTAAAGGGAGGATATCAAGATTTTTCAAAATTTCAGAATTGGCTTAAACATGTTTTTCTGTAAATCATGTCATTATATACTCACTGTCCTCGTACTGACATAAGGCTATCTATTTAAACATGCCAAAATAATATAATAAAAAAGGATTTCCAAACTAAAACTTAAAATTGCAACGTATTGTGTGACGTATGAGTCACGTGATTTTATTTTTGGTTTCGATTGATCCTTCATACTTGTTTTCATGTTGTTGAATTTGTTTCATCTGAAAAAGAGGTCGAACGTCGATGAGAAGGTCGTAAAGCATTATTTAAGTGCTTCCGGAGTTAATCACTATAATTAAAATATTGATTTTGTCATTTTTGGTGGATTTGATATACCATTCATTTTTTTTATTGATCATAATGAGGTGCTTTGTGTCCATTTTATAAAAAAATATAGACCTTTATAGACCCCCCCCCCCCCCCCCCCCCTGATATACCCCTTTAAACTACATAATGCTTTGTAAGTCCATCATAAACAGTAAAACAAAACATATATATTTGGAGTTTGACAGATTGTATTTTTTGGTAGTTTTAGTGCTCTCACTCCAATAACCATATATTTGAGTTATAATTGAACAGAACAGAACATATCTTTATTCAGACTTGAACATAGGTCATCATTATGATATACAAACAAATTAACAGTGTAACGTCACGTGACGTGACTTAACATTGTAAATTTGTTTGTATATTATAACAAGTAAATAAATTTACAACTCATATAATAATGATATGAAATTTTATAATGATAATCCCTTAAAAGTATATCCTTCAGTATTTTTTTTATCATTTATGCAACGTTATTGTTGAAAATATTAATTCTGTCTTTAAGAGCATGCTTAATGTATCAAGTTAGATTAATTTAAATAGTTTTATTTGTAGATCTAATTAATTCAATAAACTAAACATAGAAAGGTCTTTGAAAAAATATCCTCAGGTTTTGGTTTGTCGACAGTTACCTCCTAATTTCATTTCAAACAATAATCGAATAAAACTTCGATTGTTAATCTTCGGGTAATTTACCTAAGCTAACCATATCATCAGCAAATAATAATAATATGAGTGCAATACCATCTATTTCTATACCCGAATTAATATCATCTTGTAAATATTGCTTTAAACCTTCTATAAAAAGGGACAATAATATTGGCGAGCCAACCGCCCCTTGCCTCAAGCCTGCTGCGTACTCAAAATAATCTGTATACTTTTACACAGAATTTAACCTTTTCATACATGTCGCGTATTATTAAGCTTTTCTTAGATGCCGGATTTATAAAATTTAAATCATAACATATTTCTATATATACTGTCAAAACATTTCAGTAGATCTACATACGCTGCGTATAAGCGTTTATTGTCATTCAAATTTTTTGTAACAATATAATGTAATACATATAACGGTTGAATGATCCTTATGAATGCCAAACTGTGTATCAGAAATGATATTATTAGCGTTGCAAAATGATACAATTTTTTTTCTTTAAAATAGTCGTGATACATTTTGACTAGCAACTGACTAAAATGATTCCTTGATAGTTCACGTCTTTTTCGTACATGTATCACGTTTTTTGTCAAACGTTTTTATGATACCTTCCGTCCACTTGTCCATACAAACTCCTGACATCAACATAATGTTAAAAATATCACATATATGTGCGCCGGGGATGATGTCGATGCTTTCTAATCAATATTCGTTTACTAATAAGTCACTACCATTCGATTTTCCCTTCCAAGCCGTATAGTAACATTTAAAATTTCCTCATATATAAAAGGCATGTATAACTCCTGAAACGAGCAATTGACATCATTAAAATCATGCTGTTCACAAAAGGCTCATTTCTCTTCATTTTTACATTGATAAATGTCGTTTCTTAAATTCTTTGAATATTCTTAAATTCTTTCAAATCAATATCAGTATTATTTATTTTTTGCTTATTATCTTTTTATAAATATTTCCATTTTTTTTGTTTACAATGTCTAAGGTTTCAAATTTACGCCATTTTTGAACTCATTGATTCTTTTCGTTTTGCGTACAATATATTTGTATTCACGTTTGTTTTTACACAAAATTTCCCTACTTACATTTATTTTACAGCGATTAAAAACGCGTAATGACTCCAATAAATATAGCCGTTTAGCTGCATGATATTTGTTTTTATATTATATTATTGATGTTAGATGTATACCACCTGTTAGACTTATACCTCCTGTTAGACGTATACAGTCAAACATGTCTTAAGCAACCTGTCAAAAGAAGGAGCAAAAGTGGTCTTTAAAGACAGATTGGTGCTTATTACAGGTTAACTTACATTGAAGCATAGAAATAGCAAATGTGACTGCTGAAGACTTGTGGCTGCTTAGTGAAAATGGCCACTAGTACAGGTTTGACGGTATATGCGTTTTTGTTGTTTTTGTTATCGTCGATTATAGCTGAAAAGGGACGATATTGAATCATCTGCTAAATATGTTATCTTTAGAATTGTCTTCCCTTTCGTGGTATCTCGCCACAGTAACACTTGAAACGTCAGGAAAAAAACAATAATGGTATACCAATGTTTGTCATGTTTATTTCCGCTTGTTTCCCTATTCTCGCAGTGTAAATGTAAGAAGTTGAAAACGACATTTGATAAAATTGATTTTGCGACTATGCGTGTTAACGTTCCTTTGAAATGTGCTGATAAGACCTATGGCGAAGGGATTTGTTGTCAAATCATGCTGATTCAAGAACTCCGATATATTGTGGTTATAAACTGCAGTGCAAGGTTGGTTAAGAAACATTGAAAGATGGAGTGCTTAAAATTTTCGCTTTATGACTTTATGTAAAACAGTGATCGGTGTTGTGGCCCTAAATTTAATCCCGGGGACATGACTTCAACAACCCAATTAGGGGACCTCCATGCAATGCTACATGTAGACTATCTAAGGTATATGGCTGGAACATTCTGAAAAACATTATTTTAAAAGTTTCCTTTAAAATGTTCTTATAAGTCCTGTGGCGGGGCATCAGTAGTGAAATCATGCTGATTCAAGACCTCGTCTAATATGTTTTAGTTATACTGCTGTGCAAGTTTGGTTAAGATTAAATGAAAATATGCAGTGCTATAGCGTATACACGGCGGATGACGGACGACAGACAATTTACCATGACATACGCCCTGCTAGCATTTAACCAGTTGAGCTATAATCTGATAATACTATCTTTGGTCAACGTGAAACTTTGTCTGGTACAATGTACTGCTTTAACTTGCTTTTTTAACTTAACAAAACATATATATTCATATTTCGAGAGAATTATTTATATTAGAATAACAGTAGATTGTTTACTCGTCATGGCGTTCGAGGTGGCAGTCTAAGGCAAATCTTGATAATCGTCATGTTTGTATTGACCTTATGGACACCGGGTACCCAACCACCCAGAACCGCAGCGGAAACAATGGACAAACAATCTACAGTTGAATTTTGTTCTTTGTTTTATGTGAAATAAGGTCTAGGATTTGCATGGTAAGAAAAAATCCACATAATGTTTTTTTTTTTTTAAAAAAAGAAGTCCTCATTTGCTTAAAGATAAATGCGTCTGTTAAAATCATACAAAAGCCACATTTTAGCATCAGTGACATGTTATTGCAGAATATGCTATACCAGCTTTTGCCCTACTCATCTGCAGCAAGAAATATAAACCCCTTTGAACCATTTTGAAAATATTTCAAACCAACTTAAATGGAAAGAATCATTCAGTAAAAATTCTAATTCTAATCTAAGTATTTGCCAATAATACCCTAAACGACACACACAACGAAAAGCCAAATTTAACTAATTCCATAAATTTTACACCATTTTAGTTTTAATATGATTTTTCGCTGAATATGTGGTGTTTGTTGCAAAAGTTTTATTCAGTATTTGTGTCGTTACTTACATTATAAAACATTGCATGTCACTGTAGACGAAAATAGAACACTCACCGAAGCCGACTTACCCTGCCATTGCAGTTGATTTGATAATGCCAGTTCATCGTCGCTATAACATATTAAATTTTTCATACATAATATGACGATAAATATATTTTGTATCTGAGGGAATATACTTTAATGTAAAATTGAGACATTTAAGAGATTGAGAAAAGAGTTAAAAGAAAAGCATTGACGGTGAAATGATGGAAAAGTAACACCTTTGTTTCTTTATTCTTCAAAAAATAAACAAAGGCAAGACAAAAAGCAGCCAGTGTTAATAAAACATGAACTATGTCATTTACCTACCGAACATCTCTACGTTAACCTGGTTTCAGACCTATTTAACATGCAGTAAGTAAAAGGACTGAAACATTTTTGTGACACCGTGGTTTTAAGTGCCCGAAAGCGACATCCTTGTCGTATTAATCATGTATTTTCACGAAAGTTGCTGTATCCCCAACCTCGTACCACCACGTATTTTGAGAATATCCGTTATATGCAAAACATTTCAAAAAATTGTAACAGGTATCATTTTAATCATACGACATGTGGTGCAGTGGCAGAAATTCGGTCCCACAATCAAAATGTCGTGGGTTCTATATTCTGTCCTGGTCCCTTGCTGTGTTCTTGAGCAAGACGCTTTACCTCCGTATGCTTATTACTGGCTCAAGCATCGAGCGAGATTTTGCAAATCGATTTAAAACATTGGTAAGATATCAGAAATAATAACAAACTAAGCGAGGTAACTCGCACATTACTTAAACCAACTTACCACTGCAGTATTACAACATGCAAGTGTTTTGTGTTGCGGTTTGCATTGTTTGTATACTATATGTTCAGGCAGACTTTTCACCGTCTTTGGGTTTTATATATCGGATAGGGAACACTTGCTGTAATAAGAATCAGGACTATTCATATCAAAGATATAATATCATATAGTTTTAATGAATGGATGAATGAATTGGGTTTTTAATGAATAAACATGACTGTATAGCCCTACGACTAATTGCAAATGTCATCATTGTACATAACGAACACATACAATTCAACAAATCAAGTAAACACTAACAAGCATAGATAATTATGTTTACAAACAATTTAAGTTATATGTCCGTTCCCATTGCTATCGAGTTAGATCAGTATATTGGTTTACCAAGAGACCAAACATTTTCTAAGCAGTGTAATTTAAATATTGTTGAAGATGAAATACATTTCATATTTTGTTGTCCCAAATTTAATAATTTTCGTGGACATATAAATGCAAAAATCGATAAATTATGTGATACAAATCATTCATATATAGGTATAATTGACACATTATTACAAATTAAAAGTGCAATAATATCTCTCGCATTGTTAAAAGAACGCGCTTAAAACAAGGCAAATGTAAACACCATTTCTTTCTTTATGTCATTGCATTGATTGATAGATGTTATAATTGGTTTTATTTTGTTCTTGTTGTTTTGTAAAATAATGCCATGTAAGTTTCTTAAAATTTGTGTTGAAATAATTCCAAGTTTGATAAAATAGTGACTGATAAGCCTTATTAGGCTGAGTATTTCTTAACGTTTCTTAACATTATTGCTAATGTTGTAAATCTTTACATGTATTGTACATGTCATCATAAAAAATAATATATATGTAAGTTCTTAGAATAATATGCTTTGACAATGTCACTTTAACCCGTAATAATTCCAATCTCATTATCATAAATGTATTTAAAGCATTTTCATTTGACAACGTCAATTTTTAAAGACTTTTATTTTTCGATAAAACACATGAGCCGGACTACTTTTACGTTTCTTGCGTAAACAAAGAAGCATCGACATTTTGATGGTCGGTTTAACAATATACGAACTTAAATGACATTCACAACGGTTCTACGCTTTTTTAATAATAAAACACAACGAAAACAAATGTTAGATCTAGTCCTAGCTGTTTTCTTCGGTTTATGGTTTTATAAATTTCTTTTGTTCAGCGATATAACCAGGCATCACAATCAGACCATAAGTTGTTTTGAGAAACAATGAAGTAGGTCATAAAATGTTCAGATATGAGATGTACGAGTATAATGTACCATTGAACACAACCCTGGTTTACCGAACGTGAATGGTAGTCGTTGACACAAATTTCGACAGACCAATTTATTCGACAGAAAAATGAAATAAAAACATGTACATGTAGTTGAAGTTCAGAAACAGACGATCGTGAGACAATGTAAATACACAAACATTGCACGTAAAAGTCGTTTAAAACGTTCCAAATTCGGATTCTCCATCAATGAGCGTGGATTTATATGACATCCGTAAATATTGACACATATTTTAAAAACAATCGCGTAGACAAAAAAAAACGAAACAATGACGTCAGCGTTTACACTGTGTGGGTATTTCCTGGAATTATTGATTTTTTGTTTGTATAAATCGAGAGATAAAAGGCGGGTGTTTAATTTTTTCACCTCAAAATATTTCGTCATTTTACAATAAACCAACTAATGTTACAGATTTCATCTGATAGGGGAAACAATAGCCGTTACAATATAATTGGATATTAGATCTAGAGAATTTGATGTCAACCAGGACAGAGGTGTTGTATTCTTACGCGTTAACTTTGCAGCGTAAAGTTATTTTTTTTTTCATTCACTTGAGGAATCTGAAATTAAATATAATCATCAGGATTGGAATTATAAGGATTAAATTTATTGTTTCTGTTTTTTATACATGTGTAAAGAATGTCGAATCCTTTGGACTTATTTGATTTGTGCGTGTTTCGACATTCTTAACACATGCATAAAAACAGAAAAAAATGAATTTAATCCTATAATACTATTTAAGAACTATTTATATCAAATATATACTATTATATAGTTTTAATGAATAAACACGTCTGTGAAGTCTGACGACCACTGACAAATGCAATGGAACAAAGACATGTTGGACGGACAATAATGTACTATGAATCAAATAGGGTATTATTGATAACTGTATTTTATCTTGGTTCAGGAATATTGAATACAATAAAGTAACACGTTTATTTTCTGAAGATATTTATTACATTAACACTATATAAGTAAATAGAAAACCCTATGGCTTATGTTATGGCTTATGTAGATATAAAATGCTATAAACTTATATGTTTTGTGTTTATTCTCTATTGCAACTTTCCCTAAATGTATGTTTTTATTTTGACGTATTAACCACGTATTTCGTGTCGGTGTAGCGCCCGGCATATTTTTATCTTGATACTTGGGAATTAAAAGCTGACAACTTTTGAAAACATATACTTGTAAAATATTTCTTTTTTTTCAAGAATGGTGAAGATTATGCTGTTCAAAGACGTGTCAAAAGAGATCTTGCCAGTGATATACAGGTAAACTTGTTTATATACCCAAGGGATATCAGGTGATGTACAGGTAAACTTGTTTATAACCCAATGCATATTAAGTGATGTTCAGGTAAACTTGTTTGTATACCCAATAGATATCAGGTGATGTACAGATAAACTTGTTTATATATCCAATAGATATCAGGTGATGTACAGGTAAACTTGTTTATATACCCAATACATATTAAGTGATGTTCAGGTAAACTTGTTTATATATCCAAATTTATATCAGGTGATGTGCATATAAACTTGTTTATATACCCAATATATATCAGGTGGTGGTAAACGTGTTTATATACCAAATTTACATCAAGTGATGGTAAACTTGTTTATATACCCAATATATATCGGGTGATGGTAAACTTGTTTATATACCTAATATATATCAGGTGATGTACAGGTTAACTTGTTTATATACCCAATATATATCAGGTGATGGTAAACTTGTTTATATACCCAATATATATCAGGTGATGTTCAGGTAAACTTGTTTATATACCCAATATATATCAGGTGATGGAAAACTTGTTTATATACCCAGTATATATCAGGTGATGGTAAACTTGTTTATATACCCAATATATATCAGGTGATGTACATATAAACTTGTATATATACCCAATATATATCAGGTGATGGAAAACTTGTTTATATACCCAATATATATCAGGTGATGGAAAACTTGCTTATATGCCCAATATATATCAGGTGATGGTAAACTTGTTTATATACCCAATATATATCAGGCGATGTACAGGTAAACTTGTTTATATACCCAATATATATCAGGTGATGGTAAACTTGTTTATATACCCAATATATATCAGGTGATGGAAAACTTGCTTATATACGCAATATATATCAGGTGATGATAAACTTGTTTATATACCCATTATATATCAAGTGATGTACAGGTAAACTTGTTTATATGCCCAATATATATCAGGTAATGTACAGGTAAACTTGTTTATATACCCAATATATATCAGGTGATGGTAAACTTGTTTATATACCCAGTATATATCAAGTGATGTCCAGGTAAACTTGTTTATACACCCAATATATATCATGTGATGGTAAACTTGTTTATATACCCAGTATAAATTGGGTTATGGTAAACTTGTTTATGTATCTAATATACATCAGGTGGTTGTAAACTTGTTTATATACCCAGTATATATCAGGTGATGTACAGGTAAACTTGTTTATATACCAAATATACATCAGGTGATGGTGAACTTGCTTATATACCCAATATATATCAGGTGATGTACGGGTAAACTTGTTTATATACCCAATATACATCAGATGATGTACAGGTAAACTTGTTTATATACCCAATATACATCAGGTGATGGTAAACTTGTTCATATACCCAATATATATCAGGTGATGTACAGGTAAACTTGTTTATATACCCAATATATATCAGGTGATTGTAAACTTGTTTATATACCCAATATATATCAGGTGATGTACAGGTAAACTTGTTTATATACCCAGTATATATCAGGTGATGTACAGGTAAACTTGTTTAAACACCCAATATACATCAGGTGACGGTAAACTTGTTTATACACCCAATAGATAGCAGGTAATGGTAAACTTGTTTACATACCCAATATATATCACGTGATGTACAGGTCAACTTGTTTATATACCAAATAGATATCAAAACACAGAGTTGAAAAATAAATGGTTTGTACAAGCTACCGACAGTTTATTCAATAAATATGCCTTCTACTTAGACTCATGAAAATGAAAACCACACTTTCTTTGTCAAATTTTAACAATTTTTTTGCAATACATTCTTGGAAAACAGTTACAGTAGCTATTGCCATTATCACTTTCGAACACAACAAAAACCTTGACAGAGGTTGCTGGGTTTGTGAACATTTTAAAAGAGGATACTAAATCTTATAATTACTTTCCATTACACATATGTGCATACTTTACTACGATGGATAATTAAACACGTATATACAATTGTTATTTTAACAGACAGAAGTCCAGAAGTATTGCACAAATAACACAGTTATATGTACAGGTACGATTTGCATATTTTCTAGCAGCACATATACCAATTGTAAAGCACACTGACCGCGCATGTTTATGTTAATTATTCATTTGCTTTACATGCTATCACGCCAGTGTCTGCTTGAAACAAATTCCTAAACGCTGACATTCGGGCATATCAAGTCGCAGTCATAGATCCAACTGGGTCACATAAACCTGCAATATCTCCCTCGCAGAGTTATCGTTCGTCACATTCATTCACCTCTGAAACAGGCTAAATGTCAGGATTTTTGACGAAACTTAGTAATTACAGTTTATGCAATTGTAAACATATTGATTAACCCAGATAGCAAAACTAGTAACAAATCATCACTATAATATATTAGAACAAAAACAACAAAGCAACTTTTACAAGAACAAATGATGAACCATTTTCTTATGTTTTTTTTTACGCAGAGTGATTTTCCGATTAATACGCAAATGTAAACGAACATGGAAGATATCAACACGATCTTCGTTGTTATGATGAAAACATTGTTTTAAGTGATAAACAGCGTAATATCCTGTTATATTTAGCGAGCAGAAAGAGATATTTAATTGTCAGTTTGCCTGTTGGACGGTTAGGCGTTTGCTATACAGATAAACCATTTGACGACCGTTGTTTTCAATGGGATGAAAGCCATTTTGAAATGGCAGTGATCATGTGACTGGAAAGCAAGTGCAGTCGAAAGAAGTACGGCGCCAATGACAGAGGTGAATGTTATGAGTCTAATGTGTTAGAGAGTAGTCCGATTGGTTCAGTTCACTAGCAATTGTTACGAGCACGCTGATTGGTCAGTTGCTTCAGGGAAAGTTTGAATGACGTCATGATTAATTAAGCGTTCTATTGCTATAAATTGTGGGACAGGCATCAATTCCCTGCTTTTTCCATTGGTGGTTGATGGACCTGGTACGGACTGTCCAGTCCCAGACGACTATTCACTGATAAACGCTGATATTATCAGGTCAAGAGTCTTATCATTACATCGTAACTAACTTAAAGTCTCTGAGTTAACCTGGTCTGGGATCAAACCAACAGTAAATGTTGTATATATATTTGATATATATCATTGTACCCGTTGTTTATTTTTGATTTTACTGGTTCATTATACATGTATTTATTTTATAGTGTATACATAACATGTGCCGTTGTGCGTACCATTTTGAGACAATTAGCAAATTTCCCGGACATGTAAATTAAGCTGCGGTTTTGAGACGTTACGTCATACTATGACTTGCGGAAACTAATATATATATATAAGTGTTATTAATATACTTTTAGAAAACCGATTTTCTCTACATTCTAGTAGAACTACATTGGCGTATTAACTTTATTTCTGAGTAGTGTAATAAAAAGAAGTATTAATCTGCGTTTATTATTAAATATATTAGACTCGTTGGTAAAAACGGTGGTATGCTCGGTAAGAAACTAGCTTAATGTATTTATGACAAATCGTTAAACATGTTCATTATTAAATGTACAATCATCTATTATTCTTTAAAGTATATCTATATTGCAGACATATTCATACATATTTCAATAAACATGACACAGTTTAGGGCAATAACAACCACTGAGTCATCCTTCGCGCTTGTTTCTTTGTGGTTTTCTGTTAAATTGATTACCTCTCTGAAAAACGAAACTTACTATATCGTAAAATATTTAGGATTTCCAGAAAAAATATAAGACAAAGCAAGACATAAAAAAGATATATATATATATATATATATATATATATATATATATATGTATAAATGTACATGTATATTACATATGCATATAAACTTCTTACCTGCTTATACAATGTTCGCTCTGACCTTCATATATATAAAAACTTCAAGGACATTCAAATATCAGTCAGACTATTTAAACTTCCTTAAACTTTAAGAAATAACAACAACAATTGCACCAATATCTTCACACGCAGACATTATATATTCATTTAGGTGAAGTTAGTTATCAATAATTTTCTTTTTCTGCATTTTAGTTGTTAAAATGATTTTGTTTATTTCATGTTTTAGGAACCAAAGGAGATCCCGGAACTAAAGGTACTATCTCTTCATTCTGAATGATAACACGCTCAACGTTTCCGTCTGTATAGGCAATGTTATAAACAATTAATAAACATTCCATGTTAAAAATATTGTACAATTTCCAATATCTAAAACTTTCCGACAATGTGTTCGACAATTTATTCGACCACTCAGTCACAGATGATCCATTACATGAAAACAATGCAATAACTATTCTTAGAACTTTCGCTGTAAATGGTATGGTAGTTTAAGAGATACTGTATGTGTAACCGATTTGCATTCTAACATTTGAAATATACTCATCACCTACATTAATTTTGTTGCGACTTTAAATATCACTTTAAAGTTATAACTATAGTAACTGAATATCCAAACAACATGATAAATGAAAACGCCATGATGATAAAAAAACAAATATCGGATTATAACAGGAGATCATTTTTATATAAAAAAAGTATATTTAAATATGTCGTGCAGATGTGTTGGATGACGCGTTTAAGCAATATTTGTGAAATAAAGAAATCATAATTACATTTGAATATAAACAATAATTAAAAACGGTTTTAATCAAGATTAATTCTATTTTCATCATACACTTTTAAAAATTATATACTATAACTAGTTTACTGGCCATACCTATTACCGCGAGTCTAAAACTTTGTCAACCATGTAAATAATGGCATCACTGATAAACAGTAATAACATTACTTAACAGTTGCCGGTACGAAATGTAAACAAATGCCGACGCTAACGGAAGTTGGAGCTTTGCGCATGTCTGAGATATTGTTATTATACACGCATTCGCGGTAATATCGCGGTATTAGGTTTACAAGGACATATGTGTTATATACATGTCTGTAGATTTACACTTATTTTGTACTGAACCCTCACATTGCTTTCAAGGTGACAAAGGCGAGCAAGGACCGGTAGGTTTTAACGGAACAGCTGGGTTAAAGGGAGACGCTGGGTTAAAGGGTGAAAAAGGCTCTGTTGGAATGAATGGTGTACCGGGTTATAATGGTACAGATGGTAACCTGGGAAACAAGGGAGATTTAGGGTCACCAGGCTCCCCGGGTGTAGATGGTTATAATGGAACTGATGGCGCAAAGGGTGATAAGGGAAATCAAGGTGTAAGCGGAAGTGATGGGATACCAGGAATTAATGGTAACAAAGGAGACAGAGGTGATCATGGTCTTACTGGTTTGTCAGGGATCAAAGGAGACCAAGGACCATTGGGACCACCAGGGATAATTGGTATTAAAGGTCAAAAGGGGGAAACGGGAATAAATGGAACTGACGGTGTCGACGGAACTATGGGGATGAAAGGAACAAAAGGAGATCAAGGTTCGCAAGGTCTACAAGGAATCCAAGGGATTAAAGGAGAGCAAGGGATTATGGGAAGTAGAGGTAATAATGGCGTTGACGGTGTTCCCGGTTTAAATGGAACTGATGGAGTTCAAGGTCAGAAAGGTGTGCAAGGGACACGGGGACAATCCGGTAAGGACGGATTACCTGGTGTTAATGGAACGGATGGCGTAAGGGGAGATAAGGGACAGCAAGGTTTGAACGGGGCTGACGGTATAAATGGAACTAAAGGCGATAAGGGCGAACATGGAATTAGCGGTTTATCAGGTTCCGCAGGATCCAAGGGAGACCAAGGGAAGCAAGGTAAACACCGATTTTTATAGAACATTATGCATATTTCTTTCTCATACAATAACACAATGTCAACTGGAGCTCATCATTTCAAAACTCTTATATTATTTGCGAGTTAATAAACAACAATCTATTTTACTGTGATTCGATCATAACGTGTGTATACTATATAACACTCCTGTATACTTGTCAGATAACATCGATAAATTACTTAATAAACGACATTTAACATTTGACCTTAATACGAACCTACTTGAATATACTTTTTTTAGTGTATACTACATGGAAATGAAATAGTTGAATTTATTTCAGAAGAAGGTTTAAAATGTAATTCAACTTAATCTAATGATCACAATTATCGTAGATATAAATGGTAGACATGGCAAACGTACCTGTTGTCACCGGCATCATTTTCGACTCTCAAGTCGCCGTTTGACATTGTGTTCACGCTTTAATAAATGCTGAAGTTGATTCTATCTTTGTGTTCGAATCGCTCTCGTGACTTTTTCCTGGACATAATTAGTGCAGAGGGTTATTTTTGATTGGATTGAGCCTTAGGACCGAACCTTCGAACACCTGGAAGAGCGGCAACCGTACTCTTTAAATAATTGTATTCAGTGTGTTTAGTTTTTGATATATTATTTTGAAAACTAATTCAATGTATATCTACAAATACAATACAAATAAAGAATTAAACGATCCTCTATGTTAAGTATCTTCTGGTTTATAAGTTTGTGAATGTTACTGACAGGTAACAAAGGAGAGCAAGGATCTACTGGAGTAAACGGCGCAAACGGAATAAAGGGCGAACCTGGTTTGAAGGGTGAAAATGGTTTAGATGGATTACCAGGTATTAACGGTACCGACGGAAATCAAGGAAAAAGGGGAGATAAAGGAGCTGTTGGACCACCCGGAATGAACGGTTATAATGGAACTGATGGGAGCAAAGGGGTCAAAGGAGAATACGGTTACAACGGAACCGACGGTTCAATGGGACCAATTGGCGAAAAAGGAGAATGCGGACTCAACGGCTTAGCCGGAGGTCCTGGACCGAAAGGAGACCGAGGGTTAATAGGACTCTCTGGAATAGTAGGTCCTGCAGGTATTAACGGGACTAGTGGTTCAAAGGGAGACAAAGGTGAAGTCGGAACAAATGGTCAAAAAGGTGAATTAGGTCAAAGAGGAGAAAAGGGGCTTAAAGGACTTAAAGGCGAGCAAGGTAGAATAGGTATGCAAGGAACGGAAGGAGAAAAAGGAGGGCCTGGTCTAAATGGAACAGATGGTAATGATGGTCTGCCAGGTTCTAAAGGTGAAACGGGAAAACAAGGTCCAATTGGTATTAAAGGAGAAAATGGAGACCAAGGTAGTCGAGGACAGAATGGATCACCTGGAACAAACGGGTCAAAAGGTAGTCAGGGGGTCAAAGGGGAATCTGGAATGCAAGGTTCTCCTGGAGACAAAGGTTCTCGTGGAGAACAGGGGTTACCAGGAACTCAGGGTATTAAGGGTGATCAAGGTATCTCTGGAATAGATGGATTGAATGGAACTGATGGTAACCCAGGGTTACCAGGAATGAAAGGAAACCAGGGTAATATAGGGGACAAAGGCAACAGTGGGATAGCAGGTCAGAAAGGAAAAGATGGACTGCCAGGGTTAAACGGAAGTAAAGGTGACATTGGACAGAAGGGTGATCAAGGGGTTAATGGTATCATTGGAGACAAAGGAAAGCAAGGAATGAAGGGTGACCAGGGAATGCAAGGAGTACAAGGTGAAAAAGGTGACAATGGGAAACAAGGTTTACCTGGCAAAGACGGAGCTACTGGGATTCAAGGTTCAAGTGGCATTAAAGGTGCAATGGGAATTAAGGGTGAGCTTATCCGAAATGTTGTATACATAAATTACATTGGGCTGCAGCTGAAAATCATTCAATTCACGTTTAACATATGGTAAAGAAAACAAGCTCTTTTGATTTTTTTTATCTTTTATCTAGTTGTATAGTTATTATGGTATCTGAAGTTGTCCCTGATTTCATTTTGTTTCATGTATCTTATTATTGCAAATGTATATGTTTGCGTTTGCATTTGATTATACAACGGATATGAGACCGCTTCCTTGTTTAAATTTCGCATTGGTAGTGTATTGATATGATTCCGCTTGTGACAGATGACAAGTTTTTATCTTGGTTTACCAATTACTTTATCAATGGGTCATTATGATTAAGTTTATTGTCTTAAAACCACTTTGGCGCTATTACATATTTTTTTAAGAAATTTATGAGAATTTCTTTTCAATTACAAATGCAATAGGTGAAACAGGTGCTCCAGGATCCGTAGGTGCAACTGGAATGAAGGGAGATAGGGGGATACAGGGGATTAAAGGGAAGCAAGGTGTTGCGTAAGTCTTATCCTAGCTACACATTGAACTGAATGCTACTACTTTATGTATTTTATATCGTTATATATATTTATCCATAGAAAAATACACCTCTGTAAATATCGACTTTTACAACACACACAAGGTAACTGTACTGTACACTGTTTATAATATAACATAACCTTATTGTTAAACTGCCAGATGATTTGTTCTGAATTATTGTAAGGAAAATACAATGTAATATTTATGACAGAAATAATTAAAATTAGATTAGTTCATTTTAAAAAGTCTAATTTATCATTCTTTTTATGTGCTTGTATATTTTAGTTACCCATTTACAGGTCCATTATAAATACTTTTGGGAAATACGTGTACATTCTAGACACCCAAACTCATATATAATTGAAGCGGCATTTTCAGTGATGCACAGGATAAACACAGTGTCACTTGAACTATCGTTGATATATCTAAATAATATCAAAATGAGTATACATAATATATAGAGAGTGAAGCATTAATCATATCACATATTGATAACTAGCATGTAATGTACAATAAGTAATATACCTTTGATGTTGTAGATGATTTAATCTATACTTTTACAAGCAGAATTCTTGAGAGATATTTCATTATTTTCCTACGAACGATTTTATTTATTTAATTTTATGATAACTTGTAAAATTTCAATAACGGACAGTTCAAACATATTTTATTGCCACAAATATATAATTGTGTCGGGTCACAATTTCTTATGTTAGTTACGACCCTACCCTAACGAACAGACGGCCATACGCTAAAATAGGTGTTTCTTTTCTTGAAAAGGAGTTAGTATGTTTCGAAATAAATAAACCGAGTAAAGAAGGCCCAATAATTAATACATCTTATCACACTGTTGCAGCGGAAGGAAATTAGTCGGATAGAAACTTGAACATTATGATATTTCTATGGATGTATTATCCACATTCCATAATATTTGTAAAAAGTACTTAAATAGCGCATTTCTACCAGTAAATACACATTTAGATGTTGTGGTTTTCTCCAAAGTAGCATCTATTACTTCTACACATTCCTTATCCATTTTGTCACCCATTCACTAGCCTGAATTAAATTTAATTATATTTACTTTGACAACATGTAAAGAGCATAGTTAATTATAAGGATAATTATAAATAATAATTTAAGCATTTCTTGCAAACATAGCATGAATTTGCTCACAATTTAAACATTTAATAAAAGAATTATGTGAGAGTGCATTTCAATAGGACCATTATCTGTATGATGTGAGTATTAGTGCATGTTATAAATATCAAGCTGCAATGCTGCAATCTTTTTATGTCCCTTTTTATGATCAATTAATTATACCTGTGACCATCTTATTGACAATTTTCTGATTATTTAAAGTGTATACATATATTGAGAACAGTGGTCCACCAGGTGTACAAGGCGAGAAAGGGAGTCATGGTCTAAATGGTCTATCAGGACCTTTAGGTCCAGGAGGGTTACCAGGTGTTAAAGGGGAACCAGGACCTCTTGGTATACCCGGACTTAAAGGTGACACAGGAATGCCAGGGAAATACGGCTTTAATGGTACCAAAGGAGAAAAAGGCAAGTTAAGCATATTATATGAACCCTTCATCGCAATAGTAATACCTACAATATTTAACATAATTGTTATATTAACACCAACAGTACATATACTATATTGTGTTAATATCGGTCATCATGTTAATAATGTCTATTGAAACTGATCCATGCATTGAAACTGGTCCATGTCAATCTGTTCCATGTGGGTCAGACTGTATGTCATCACTTTAGTCATAACCCCAGCATGTTGCTAGAAATTTGCATGATTTAAACTTCTCGTGTATTTGATTGAATTGACCGGTGTATCCCACGGAACGCATGTATCGCCTTACTCCAAGTAGTCAATCGAATGTCTACATGAAAGGACCCGTGCGTATTTTCAGGGAGATAATGAAAGCTTGACTGATTTTTTTACAAATTAGCAGCTCCATTAAAGTCACGATGAAATATCATTGTTCATTATTGTTCGTGATGATGGGCCTTTATAAACTGGACGTTTTAGCCAAACTTGGGCAGACTTGGGCAGAGACGCGGAGAGGGAGTTTCGGAAGCTGTGCTTACACAGAGAGCACTCTGGTCTATTGCTTAGCCACTTGCTATCTTTTGCCAAGAATTGAAAGCACTTTTTGTAAAACCACGTGTTTGTTCTAAGTATTGTCATTGTAGTACAATATGTCACCAAAAACGAGTCTGTCATAACTTGCTGACCTCCTTTCGTATTGTTATAAGGCATAATCTTTTTATCGAATCAAGATTTGACGGTGCAATTTTCATTTTCACTTTGGCTTGGCACCTATATATATATATATTTCAACAGGTGACACTGGGTCACAGGGTACCATGGGGCTGAAAGGCGAGACTGGAAACACTGGGGTTAAGGGAGAAGTGGGACCAGCGTAAGTGTCAATATTGTTTTATAGGCATCATGTTATTGTCGCTTGTATTTTAAAGGTCTTAAATAAATAAGTGGATGTATCGGGTTTACCGCTGATATTCCAAGGCGCTTTAATATTTATTCTTATTTTCTAATGGGCTATGCTCTAACGAAAATGAATAATTAATTTTCTTTTCAAAACAAACTCGGGGAAATAAAGAGAACCGGACATAAAGTAAAAGTAAAAATTTGGTTCATTATAATATTTCAGGTCTCACACAATGGTAGAATTACATTTGATATTGAAATTCAGTATTGTTCTCATTTTGATAGTATCTCATTAATTAACATGTAGTATGCAGATTTAACGCAGGTATTGTTGTTTTATTATGCAGATTTAACGCAGGTATTGTGGTTTTATTATGCAGATTTAACGCAGTTATTGTGGTTTTATTATGAGATTTAACGCAGGTATTGTGGTTTTATTATGCAGATTTAACGCAGGTATTGTGGTTTTATTATGCAGATTTAACGCAGGTATTGTTGTTTTATTATGCAGATTTAACGCTTGTGGTTTTATTATGCAGATTTAACGCAGGTATTGTGGTTTTATTATGCAGATTTAACGCAGGTATTGTGGTTTTGAGGTGGATAAGAATAATGCTTGTCTCACTTAAAACGCGTTGTAAATAACTGTAGTATAGATGCCATAGTGTTAACGTAATCCATTAGGAGATAAACTTCAGTAAGTAGTCTGGCTAGCTCAGTCGGTAGAGTATATCCCATGTAATCGAGAGGTTTCGGACTCGTGTCCCGGACTGGCTGTATAGTTTTCTCATCCTGGTTCTTGGAAAACCCGTTCTGCCAGTATATTCATTGCCTGTTTGTGTTTGATATGAGTTCAGTTTTGTAAAGCACATAAAGAGAAGAATACAATATTGTCTTTAATGGTTCGACTGACTATTATAACGTTATACAGATTTGACTAGTATACGCTTTAGTCAATTAACGATGACACGATATGGATACGAGCTACTTAATCAAGTATACGTAGCCCTAAGAAATACGAATTGGCATGATTATGGTCTAGTTTATTAAATATATGTTATCCTAAGATATGACGCAAGACTATATTGTACATCTGTCTACAATAATAATTGCATTATCGCCTATTTTTTGCAGTTGTTATTAGTTTTGATGGCAATATGCATTGTGAATTAATTCATATTTAAACTAATGGGAAAAATGACAAATTAGTAAAAAAATGAAGATGATTACGAAGACTATAATATATGATTAATTATAATCTGTTTATTTTGCTGAAGTATAGCATATCATATATGTAAGACAATAGATTAATTCAGTTGGTTGTCAATGAATAGTTTTATGTATTTAGTACAATTTTTCTCACATTTCCATTCCTTTGTTTCCTAAGTTGACTTGTATTGATGAGTGTTGTCTGTTTTAATGACTGGATCACCGGATTATATTCATACATTTATCATTTAACACCTTGTTTCGTGTATTCCAGTGTTCCTACATATCACCTTATAGCGTGAACGTACTGAAATTCTTGGCCTTAAATGTCGCATAACCATTTCTCTTCTCTTAGAATTGAACATTGCAGCATACATCTCTTTTCCGAAAATTAAACACATGCTGACACGTGGAGAAAATTTCCCGTGTATGCTTATCGTCTATAATAATATATAATCACTTTAAAAGTATAGTCTATTTTTATTTGTCGTCCTGCAATTTTTTAATAAAAAAAATAAACAATTGCAGTCGCATTTGATACAGAAAATACAATTTTAAAAATGATAAACCAATACAATGGTTAATAATTTAGCTATAACCAAGTAAAAAAAACATAAATCATTTGAAATAGTTTATGATTTACTTGACATAACTCTCATGGGAAATACATATGCATTAATATAACCTAATTAATTACTGTCGGCAATTTTATTTCAAAGCTTTTTGGAAATCGAAATAGATATTGATTTTAAAAAGGTCATGATAATCAAGTAAATCAAGTATCAAATAGTAAGGTGAATAACGTAATGTATGGGCAATATGATAAAACCTGTTTGTTTTACTCCGACTGTGAAGCAACATACACAAATTTGATTCGAAGTCTTCCTGAGTAGAACAAGTACTCAGCACATGTGGAGGACGTGGCTTGTTCAAGGACATCACACAAAGCCGTGGCAGAGTATCAAGCCCACGACCCTTAGAGCATTGGTCCGATTTTCTACCGCTGGGCCACGCGATCCATAGCAATATGTATTTTTGTCAGAAACTAAACTTGTATATGAACAGACGACATACGAGCAACACTGCGTAATTTGCTGTCAGTAATAACAATGCAATTTTCCTACAACTGAAATGGTTTAACTATGTTATGAGTGATACATCGTACTGTACTGTTAATATATTGTGACGTAAGCTGAAATGGTATGTGCCGTTACCAATTGTAAAGTTTATATATCCAATGGTAGTTTAATTTGAATTTAACACTAGTCTCTTTATCAAAATATTTTGTAACATTGTTTGATAAAATGAGACTCTCCTTGTGTCTCATTTTATCAAACAATGTTACAAAATATTTTGAAATAATCAGTAGAAATACCAAATAGGTTTAAAAATATAAATAATAACTTACCAGAAATTGTTTATTTTTATTTTCGAATAAAGATACGGGTCTATGTTTTAAAATTGTATTTTGTTAAAGCAACACTTCAAACGATGTTGTATTGCTTTTTTAAGATTAGTTTAAACATACTTTTTTCATCATATTTGTACACAATATGTAAGGGATCATGACGAAAGATTAGATATAATAGACTTCTTTTATGACATTGATGGACAAATTCTCGATTCAATCACTAACATTTAAAAAGGGATCTTTTGGAGCACAGAACGCGTCATGGAAATGACCATAACATATTCGATTTAACTGAGTCTGTTCGTGTTGAGTGATAAAATATGCAATTCTATTTTCTAACAATATTGAATGGAAAAATCGAGACGACCTTTTTACGGTCGCAACACAGCGAGGGAGATTGCTGTTGTTATTAACAATAATATCCGATTGAAGGGCATCTTTGAACCACAGAAAACATCATGGAAATGAACATAACATATTCGATTTTATTGAGTCTGTTAGTGTCCAAGATTAAAAATAACAGACTCGGGAGTTAAAAATTGTTTACTTTACTTTTATTGTCAAACAAGTTATTCCAACCTCGACAAATCACGCCCGAAGCCTTCCTGGGTAGAATCAGTACTAAGCACATGCGGAAAAAGTGTCTTGATCAAGAACACCACACATAGCCGTGGCGGAAGATCGAACTTAAGACCCTCTGATCATGGATCCGATGCTCTACCACACTGGAACACGCACTTTATTATACATATTCAACCAGATGGAATAAATAAATAAGCACTTGTCTTGTAGCAGTTTGATGAAATGTCTTTAGCCTTTTAAATTGCTTTTAAAACATGTACAGGGGCCTTCAAGGACAAAAAGGAGACATTGGGGAGAAAGGAGTTAAGGGTGATCACGGTATCCATGGGTTACCAGGAACTCAAGGAGAAAAGGGAAATATGGGAGTGGCTGGTTATCCAGGTATAAAAGGAGAAAACGGACTACACGGAATACCAGGAATGAAGGGTGAGCAAGGTGTAAGCGGAGTTCAGGGACAAATAGGTTTGCCTGGAATGAAAGGTGAACCTGGTCTGAACGGTACTCAAGGTGGTATTGGATCACAAGGACTTAAAGGAGAACCGGGAATCATCGGTTTGCAAGGAGAAAAGGGAGAAGCCGGAAATAAAGGTATTAAAATAAGCATCTCTACAAATTAATATGTATTATGTTTTATGTTTATGTTATCACAGAATACGAGGGGTGTTCGGAACATTCCAGAAAAGTGTCTCTTTTATTCATAACTATTTTTAAACAAAATGTCAACTGCAAAGGTATCAAAGTACATGTCATTACATATTTCGCTTGGTGTGTACCTATTTAAAATATCTCGATACTTTTAAATTACTTTTTCTTTGGTAGGCGAGACGGGTTTGTTAGGTCCAGTTGGTCTCACAGGAGTCGCCGGGGTTAAAGGTGAACCGGGATATAATGGCCTTCCAGGAGGTAAAGGTGAACCTGGGCGGAAGGTAATGTAGTATCCGTATTATATAGTACTAGAAGAAGTTAAACAAAAAACATCATTGTATGTTATTTTTGCGGCAAAGATTCTTTCTAGCTATAGGCTTTTGGAAGGCTTGGTGTTTGAAACTCATAGGAATAACTCTTGTTCTTGAACCGGGGATAGTTTCATGCACAATAGTTCAGTTTGATGCTTTTGGTTTGAAACCGTTCTCAAAAATTATAAGATTAGTTTTGTGTTGGAACTGGGCTTTGTTTCATGTGCATTAGCTTAGTTCGAAGATTTAGGTTTGAAACAGTCTTCAAATATATATGTGTATTTTTTCGTGCTGGAACTGTGTATTGTTCCAAGCATATAATTTTGGTTTGAGTTTGAAACAATCCTCAAACTTATGCTGTCCAGACACATTGTCTGAAGAGCTGGTCTCATCATATGCACTTGTGATGAGCCACAGTTAGTACAACACTACATAGTTTGAAATATTATACTGTATATAGATTTAGTTGATTGGTTTGATCATTTATTTGTATGATATCTAAATATTAGAATAATTTTATTATTTTTGTTTACAAATCATGAGGCAAGAACCCTGAGGAAAATTTATATATTATATAGTATGAACCAAATTGTTTGACATAGTTTCAAGCTAGGATATTTCACAGCTTAATCCAGTGAAGACAAAGTCGCCTTACAGAATATCCCGTTTAAGTTCAAGATACTTACACCAGCATCTTGACAATGATCATATTTAATCTACTTTGTTTTAAGGAGCGTTTGGTGCAGGTGGTATTATTCCTTACATATCAACTTGGTGCTATGAACGGTCAATCGACGTTGTTTGACTAATTGTAAAATAAAGATAAATTTGTTATATAATTGCATTTAAAATATATTGCTTTCGGCATTCTTTTCTGGTTACTTTTATCAGCATTCGGACTTGGATACCAGATTGGTACTTTATGTTTACATTATGTATATAGGAAGTGCTCTTGTCAAATATACCCATACAGATGCTACACTTAACTTTATTACAGGGATCATCTTCTACAAATGACTGCTGCAGAAACTTACGTAAGTTGTACATATCATATATTGATCTCTCCGGACTATATAATAATGAACGTGTTATCTGAATGAAAGAAACAAAAACTAATAAAAGCATATACCCTAAAACAATTAAACATATTGAGATATGTGGAGATAATGTTTACATGAGTCATTACCTATTCAGGGTTTTTAAGTATATAAAAATCAAACATATCTAATACTATTTATTTAAGTATAATATTTGTGTGTAATAATTCTCTCCACATAAATTGATATTCATCTACTACATTTTAGCTGTTACAGTATTGACAATACCATTCATATTTAGGTGTTTTGATATAAGAGTAACTACATTTACTAAAACTTACATATGTCAATATCACGAAAACATGTGACAAAGCACTAAAAGGACCAACTACTGTTATATTTTATGAATAAATATCAAAATTTCCCAGGGTAAATAAGTGATATGTGCAAATGCATCATCTTGGAACGTTTCGAAATATTGTATATTTGTTAAAATTACATCTGTTTTATATTTTCAGTCATCATAGATATAAAGCCGTGGTATATTATCGTCATGGTGCCATAACCTCAATCAACACATTTAACATGCATTTACACATCGAAACGGATCTGACATTTTAATGATTTATACAAGGACTACATGAGAAACACGAATTTACAATGATATTCATATATGCGAAAAACAATTGTTATTTCAATAGTATTTCTTTGAACTCGTCCGTTTGGTGTAGTCAACTCGTCGTTCTTTGTCCTCAAAACATCGTTACAAATGATAGTTTTGATATCTGATAAATGTATTGAATACTTTAGCATACAAAAGCAAATTATATCTTCAATCAAATCATTAATAATGAAATGACAATTTTACCAACACATGGTTTGTTAAATAAATCAGTTCAAAGACAGCGATTGATTATTCTGTGGTATAACAATTTGGAATATTGAAATATTGATTACTATTTGATAGTTTAAACCCGACAACATGCTGATATAGAGCCTGATTTACATACACGAATACATTCGACTTTGATTTTATTTGGTTTTGCGCCGTTTCTCAAGCTTATTTCAGTTATACTTTACAGCGTTACTAGAGCCCACTAGGCGTTTAATCAGTGCTGGATACGCTTTATTTCAGTCATAGTTAACAGCGTTTCTGGGGTCAACTAGGCGTTTAACCAGTGCTGGATACGCTTTATTTCAGTTATATTTAACAGCGTTTCTGGGGTCAACTAGGCATTTAACCAATGCTGGATACGCTTTATTTCAGTTATATTTAACAGCGTTTTTCGGATCCACTAGGCGTTTAACAAGTACTAGATACACCTTATTTCAGTTATAGTTAACAGCGTTTCTTGGACCCACAAGGCGTTCAATCAGTACTAGATACGCCTTGTTTCAGTAATGGTTAAAGCGTTTCTAGGACCCACTAGGCGTTTAACAAGTACAAGATACACCTTATTTCAGTTATAGTTAAAACCGTTTCTAGGACCCACTAGGCGTTTAACCAGTGCTTGATACGCTTTATTTCAGTTATAGCTAACAGCGTTTCTAGGACCCACTAGGCGTTTAACCAGTGCTAGATATGCTTTATTTCAGTTATAGTTAACAGCGTTTCTGGGGACCCACTCGGCGTTTAACCAGTACTAGATACGCTTTATTTCAGTTATAGTTAACAGCGTTTATCGGATCCACTAGGCCATTAACAAGTACTAGATACACCTTATTTCAATTATAATTAACAGCGTTTCTAGGACCCACTAAGCGTGTAACCAGTGCTAGATACGCTTTATTTCAGTTATAGCTAACAGCGTTTCTAGGACCCACTAAGCGTTTAACCAGTGCTAGATACGCTTTATTTCAGTTATAACTAACAGCGTTTCTGGGACCCACTTGGCGTTTAACCAGTGCTTGATACACTTTATTTCAGTTATAGTTAACAGCGTTTCTGTGGTCAACTAGGCGTTTATCCAGTGCTAGATACGCTTTATTTCAGTTATAGTTAACAGCGTTTCTGGGGACCAACTACGCGTTTAACCAGTGCTAGATACGCCTTATTTCAGTTTTAGTTAACACCGTTTCTGGGACCCACTAGGCGTTTAACCAGTGCTAGATACGCTTTATTTCAGTTATAACTAACAGCGTTTCTGGGACCCACTACGCGTTTAACCAGTGCTTGATACGCTTTATTTCAGTTATAGTTAACAGCGTTTCTGGGGTCAACTAGGCGTTTATCCAGTGCTAGATACGCTTTATTTCAGTTATAGTTAACAGCGTTTCTGGGGACCAACTACGCGTTTAACGGGTGCTAGATACGCCTTATTTCAGTTTTAGTTAACACCGTTTCTGGGACCCACTAGGCGTTTAATCAGTACTAGATACACCTTGTTTCAGTAATGGTTAAAGAGTTTCTAAGACCCACTAGGCTTTTAACCAGTGCTGGATACGCTTTTTTTCGATTATAGTTAACTTTGTTCTGGGACCCACTAGGCGTTAAACCAGTACTAGATGCGCCTTGTTTAAGTATTAGCTAACAGCGTTTCTGGGACCCACTAGGCGTTTAATCACTACTAGATACGCCTTATTTCAGTTAAAGTTAACAGCGTTTCCGGGACCCACTTGGTGTTTAACCAGTGCTAGATACGTTTTATTTATGCAAGGCACTGACTACTTCAGAGGTTGGATCTACATTGAGTGTAACCAACCAATCATCAGAGAAAATATCGTCGGGCAGAATTTCGAACTAACGACCCCTGAATTGACAGTCAGGCGCGTTACGATATGTAACCCTAGCCGGGTCTGTTTACCCATGACACACGTAGTTTAATTGCATTTTCTCGCTCCATCAATTAGACATACATGGGGATTGTATATAAGCAGTCGTTAAGTTTTTTTTTCTTCAAATATTTCCGGATGCATATCCAGAATCAAGATTCGGCACTAAATGATCGTAGCTTATTTTATTTTCAGTAGCACAATACTTTAGAAGAGCTTATAAGCCTAAGTTGTCAACCATACACACGTTTATTATAAAGCGTTACACGGTATGTATTAATGACATGTGTTTTATTAGAGGTTCCAACGTTCCAAGGCGGTGCAAATGACTACTTGATCACCACTGTCACGGGGAATACCGTTTTACTGCCTTGCATAGGAGAGGGAAGTCCCCAACCAACAATAACGTGGGAGCGCGAGAACATGGAGATTTCCACAAATAAATCTGTTACTACGCCCATAGGCCTGGCAGTGGACGCAGTAACAGTAGCAGATTCCGGCAGGTACATCTGTAGAGCTACCAACGTTCTAGGCACAACAACAAAGACGATAGTTCTTGTTGTCCAAGGTAAGATAGTATGTGTAAATACTGCCTGTCTGCCTGCCTGCCTGCCTGTATGCCTGCCTGCGTGCCTGCGTGCCTGCTTGCCAGTCAGCCTGCCTACCTGTCTGTCTGTCTGTCTGTATGTCTGTCTGTCTATACATATATATACATGAGTACATTTATAGCTTTTATATATTATAGTAAAACACAATAGTTAAAACCACTGTAAATATCGTTTACATGTTATATGGTTACATAAACATTTTGTCACAAATATCGTCATTGACAGAATGACTAAAAAATAACGTAATAATATCAATTCTCCATTATAGATGGTGTCCCAGTTATCGAGCCATTACAGAAATTTGTATCCGTCCGTCCCGGAGATTCGATTGACGATGGCTGTGTTGTTCGTAACGTGAATCAGCATACTATATCTTATTCCAAGGTCCACGGTAGCCTACCCACACATCATATATTGCCAAATGAGGACATTGTATTCAGGTTCGGATCCACTAAGGACTCGGGAGAATATCAGTGCCAGGCAATTACAGAGAAAGGGACATACTCTGCCTCGTTTTATGGTATGTTTATACAAGCATCCGTACAAAACTATATAGACATATAGGCAACATCTGAGATATTATTGATACAATATACTAGAGAATAAACACATCTGCATCAACATATTCGAGTATGTTCTTTCTGTAATGAAATATCTCGAAACAAGTTGAAGAACGTATTCGAGTATGCTATTGCTGTTATGAAATATCTCGTAACAAGATGTAGAACATGTTCCATATGTTATTGCTATTACGAAATAACTCGAAACAAGTTGAAGAACATATTCGAGTATGTCCTTTCTGTAATGAAATATCTCGAAACAAGTTGAAGAACGTATTCGAGTATGCTATTGCGGTTATGAAATATCTCGTAACAAGATGGAGAACATGTTCCATATGTTATTGCTATTACGAAATAACTCGAAACAAGTTCAAGAACATATTCGAGTATGTTCTTTCTGTAATGAAATATCTCGAAACAAGTTGAAGAACATGTTCCATATGTTCTTGCTGTTATGAAATATCTCGAAACAAGTTTGAGAACATATTCGAGTATGTTCTTGCTGTTATGAAATATCTCGAAACAATTTGGGAATATATTCGAGTGTGCTGTTGCTGTTATGCTATTATTCAAAAGAAGATGGAGAACATATTCTTGCTCTTATGAAATATCTCGAAACAATTTGGGAATATATTCGAGTGTGCTCTTGCTATTATGCTATTATTCGAAACAAGATGGAGAACATGTTCGATATGTTCTTCTTGTTATGAAATAACTCGAAACAAGCTTGGAATAGAACCAATAGAGACCTCTCACAATAAGATTGAAATTGTTATTAAACAGTTTAAAACAGGTCGTAAAGTTAAAAGGTTAAAGAATGAAATGTTTTCAAGCCCTTTTATTCTGAACAAGCACGTTTTTTTAAAGATATTTCATGATATAGTTCACCAAGCTCGCTGTAAGTAAGATTTTACAATGCAGTTAAAAGTACAAAACAGTACAATTGGTATACATGAATAGCGGTCAGTGTTTAAAGGTTGAACTTTCTGTAGCATGTGGTCACTGTTTGTTTTGCAGTATACCAGAATATGTCAACATTGTCATGTGACACACCTTTTCACGTATCTATAGCACGTGGTTACTGTTCTTTTGCAGTATACCAGAATATGTCAAAATTGTCATGTGACACAACTTTTCACGTATCTGTAGCATATGGTCACTGTTTGTTTTGCAGTATACCAGAATATGTCAGCATTGTCATGTGACACAACTTTTCACGTATCTGTAGCATGTGGTCACTGTTTGTTTTGCAGTATACCAGAATATGTCAACATTGTCATGTGACACAACTTTGTTTTGAAGTATACCAGAACATGTCAACATGGTCATGTGACACAACTTTTCACGTATCTGTAGCACGTGGTCACTGTTTGTTTTGCAGTAAAACAATATGTCAGCATTGTCATGTGACACAACTTTATTTTGTAGTATACCAAATTATGTCAACATTGTCATGTGGCACAACTTTTCACGTACCTGTAGCACGTGATTACTGTTTGCTTTGCAGTATATCAGAATATGTCAACATTGTCATGTGACACAACTTTGTTTTGCAGTATACCAGAACATGTCAACATGGTCATGTGACACAACTTTTCACGTATCTGTAGCATGTGGTCACTGTTTGTTTTGCAGTATACCAGAATATGTCAACATTGTCATGTGACACAACTTTGTTTTGAAGTATACCAGAACATGTCAACATGGTCATGTGACACAACTTTTCACGTATCTGTAGCACGTGGTCACTGTTTGTTTTGCAGTAAAACAATATGTCAGCATTGTCATGTGACACAACTTTATTTTGTAGTATACCAAAATATGTCAACATTGTCATGTGGCACAACTTTTCACGTACCTGTAGCACGTGATTACTGTTTGCTTTGCAGTATATCAGAATATGTCAGCATTGTCATGTGACACAACTTTGTTTTGCAGTATACCAGAATATGTCAACATTGTCATGTGGCACGACTTTCCAGATTTGTGGAATAGACGCTGCTGTCTGCGGGTGAGAAAAATACAATATTTATATTTATATTACTACATTACACAGATAGAAATAGTAGTTAGTCACTTCATTTATTTAAAGTATGTAATGATATACACAACCATTGAAATATTTACTTTTATCGAGTGTTGATTTACTGAACGCTTTTTGGTTGAAACAAATCGAATGTAACCTCATTGGTCATATTTCGGGTTCATGTTGGCCATGTTTCGGATTCATTTCGGCAATCTAACGGGTTCATGTTGACCATGTTTCGGGTTCATGTTGGCCATGTTTCGAGTTTATGTTGACCATGTTTCGGGTTCACGTTGGCCATACTCGGGTTCATGTTGACCATGTTTCTGATTCATATTGGCCATGTTACGGGTGCATGTTGGCCATGTTTCGGGAACATGTTGGCCATGTTTTGAGTTCATGTTGACAATGTTTCGGGAACATGTTGGCCATGTTTCGGGTTATGTTGACCTTGTTTCGGGAACATGTTGGTCATATTTCGGGAACTTGTTGGCCATGTTACGGGTTCATGTTGACCGTGTTACGGGTTCATGTTGACCGTGTTTCGGGTTAATGTTCGCCGTGTTTCGGGAAAATGTTGGCCATGTTCCGGGTTCACGTTGACCATCTTTCGGGTTCATGTTGACAATGTTTCGGGTTCATGTTGGACATCTTTCGGGTTCATGTTGACATTATTTTGGGTTCATGTTGATCATGTTTCGGGTTTACACTGACCATCTTTCGGGTTCATGCTGGCCATGTTTCAGGTCCATGTTGAATAAAATGATGTTTCGGGTTCATGTTGATCATGTTTCGGGTTTATGTTGACCACATTTCGGGTTCATGTTGACCATATTTCGGGTTCATGTTGGCCATGTTTCAGGTTCATGTTGGCCATGTTTCGGGTTCATGTTGGCCTTGTTTTGGGTTCATGTTGGTCATGTTTCGGGTCCAGTTTGGCTATCTTAAGGTTCATGTTGACCATGTTTCGGGTTCATGTTGGCCATATTTTGGGTTTATGTTGACCATGTTTCTGGTTCACGTTGGCCATATTTAGGGATATGTTGGCCATGTTTCGCATTCTTGTTGACCATGTTTCGAATTTATGTTGACTATATTTCGGGTCATGTTGTCTATGTTTCAGGTATATGTTGACCATCTTTCTGGTTCATGTTGACCATATTTCGAGTTCATGTCGATTATGTTTCGGGTTCATGTTGACCATGTTTCGGGTTCATGTTGGACATCTTTCCGGTTCATGTTGACCATATTTCAAGTTCATGTCGATTATGTTTCGGGTTCATGTTGACCATGTTTCAGGTATATGTTGACCATCTTTCCGGTTCATGTTGACCATATTTCGAGTTCATGTCGATTATGTTTCGGGTTCATGTTGACCATGTTTCGGGTTTCTGTTGACCATGTTTTAGGTTAATGTTGACCATGTTTCGGGTTCATGTTGGCCATGTTTCGGGATCACATTGATCATGTTTTAAGTTCATGTTGGCCATATTTCAGGTTCATATTGACCATGTTTGGGGTTCATGTTGGCAATGTTTCGGGAACATGTTGGCCGTGTTTCGAGTTCATGTTGAATAATTTTCGGGTTCATGTTAGCCATGTTTCGGGTTCACGTTGAATATGTTTCGGGTTCATGTTGGACACTTTTCAGGTTCATGTTGGTCATGTTTCGGGATCATATTGACTATGTTTCAAGTTCCTGTTGGCCATGTATCGGGTTGATGTTGGTCATGTTTCAAATTCATGTTGAATATGTATCGGGTTGATGTTGGTCATGTTTCAGGTTCATGTTTGCCATGTTTCAGGTTCATGTTGAATATGTTTCGGGTTCATGTTTGCCATGTTTCAGGTTCATGTTGAATATGTTTCTGGCTCATGTTGGCCATGTATCAGGTTCATGTTGAATATGTTTCTGGCTCATGTTGGCCATGTTTCGGGTTCATGTTGGTCTTGTTTCGGGTTCATGTTTGCCATGTTTCAGGTTCATGTTGAATATGTTTCGGGTTCATGTTTGCCATGTTTCAGGTTCATGTTGAATATGTTTCTGGCTCATGTTGGCCATGTTTCAGGTTCATGTTGGCCATGTTTCGGGTTCATGTTGAATATGTTTCTGGCTCATGTTGGCCATGTTTCGGGTTCATGTTGGCCATGTTACGGGTTCATGTTGAATATGTTTCTGGCTCATGTTGGCCATGTTTCGGGTTCATGTTGAATATGTTTCTGGCTCATGTTGGCCATGTTTCGGGTTCATGTTAGCCATGTTTCGGTTTCATGTTGACGATGTTTCGGGTTCATGTTGGTCATTTTTCGGGTACATGTTGACCATGTTTGGGGTTCACGTTGGACATGTTTTGGGTTCACGTTGACCATGTTTCGTGTTCATACTGACCATCTTTTGTGTTCATGTCGGCCATCTTGTGGGTTTATGTTGGCCATGTTTCGGGGACATATTGACCATGTCTTTGTATTGGGTCAATTCGACCTGTATTGACACAGTCAGAGTCAAATGACAGCCGAATTGTTCTGTATTGACAACAACATTAGTCTTTTCGTTTTTACAAATATATTGAAATTGATTTTCAAGTAATAGACATTTCAAAAATAATCTCTCCAAACATACAATACAGGACAGTGAAAACTTGAATAATGCAATAATACCCCCACAGATTAGGCGGAGCCGTGGCAGAAATATAAATTCTGACAATGACATTCATTTTAATACAAGTGTAGTTTAGATTTATACAATGGGCTTCTGTTGTTGTTATACATGGTCTGTATTTGTTTATGTAACATTGAATAATATTCTTAGTGCGAGTGGACGTCTCATTTTATTAAACAGCGAATATAAACTAGAGTATCATATTGATATACAAATAAAAAAAATGTTACAATTTTCAAATAAAAATCAAAACCAAATGATTTTTTTTTATCGAAATGCAACATGTTGTCTTTGTATAGTCCAAAGTAATATAAACATAATAGTATTGTTATTTCATACTTGATACAAACTACTGTGACTCGTATAGATAGAATGGCAATACATAAACGAAGGTCTAAAACGGTTATTACATATAGGAACACAGTTTGCCATCGAATCTTAAGGTGTTACTACAAAACAATCAGTTTTATTCAAAATATTGAAATTTTCAAGTATCTTGTCAGAAAGTATTACAAACAAAATAACTAGGAATAATGCAACCATGTATTCCACCTGAAGACTGTTACAATCATTTGAATAAACTATGGATGTTTTTGTATTTTAAGTGGTAAATGCCCAGCCGGATGCACTACTCTAAACCCTCAGTTTGTTGCCACAGGCTACGCGGTGGTAAGATTGTTTTACGTATATGTTCCTTCATATCCCTTTCTCTGTTTGAAAACTGGAAATTGATAAGATACGTAGAGTTTGTACTTAATATAATGAATGTAATATTTCTATGTAGTGATTACGTTTGTATGGTGGTGGTTGTACATGCGCCCTGTGAATGTCTCCTAATACATGACTATCTGTACACGCGCACTTTGAATGTCTCCTTATACACATGCCTTTTGAATTTCTTCTAATACATAACTATCTGTACTCGCGCCCTTTGAATGTCTCCTAATATATGACTATCTGTACTCGCGCCCTTTGAATGTCTCCTAATCCTTTGAATATCTCCTAATACATGCCTATCTGTACACGCGCCCTTTGAATGTCTCCTAATACATACGCCCTGTGAATGTCTCGTAATACATGACTATCTGTACATGTGCCCTATGAATGTTTCCTAATATATGTCTATCTGTACACGCGCCCTTTGAACGTCTCCTTATACATGACTATCTGTACATGCGCAATATGAATGTCTCCTACTATATGTCTATCTGTACATGCGTCCTTTGAATGTCTTCTAATACATGACTATCTGTACATGCGCCCTTTGAATGTCTCCTAATACACGACTATCTATACACGCGCAGTTTGAATGTCTCCTAATATATGACTATCTGTACACGCGCAATTTGAATGTCTCTTAATACACGACTATCTGTACACGCGCCTTTTGCATGTCTCCTCATACATGACTTTCGGTACGCGCGCCCTTTGAATGTCTCCTAATACATGGCTGTCTGTACACGCGCAGATTGAATGTCTCCTAATACACGACTGTCTGTACACGTACCGTTTGGATGTCTCCTAATACACTACTAAATGTACATGTGCCCTATAAATGTCTCCTAATACATGGTTTTCTGTACACGCGCCCTTTGAATGTCTCTTAATACATGACTTTCAGTGCACGCGCCCTTTCGATGTCTCATAATACATAACTATCGGTACATGCGCCGTTTGAATGTCTCCTAATACATGACTCTTCGTACATGCGCCCTTTGCATATCTCTTAATGCATGAATATCTGTACATGAGTCCTTTGGATGTCTCCTAATACACGACTATCTGTACACGCGCCCTTTGAATGTCTCGTAATACATGACTATCGGTACACGCGTCCTTGGAATGTCTCCTAATACATGACTTTCGGTAAACGCGCCCTTTGAATTTCTCCTAATACACGACTATCTGTACACGCGCCCTTTAAATGTCTCCAAATACATGACTATCGGTACACGCGTAGTTTGAATGTCTCCTAATACATGACTATCGGTACACGTGCCCTTGGAATGTCTCCTAACACATGACTTTCTGTACATGCGCCTTTTGAATGTCTCCTAATACATGACTATCTGTACACGCGCCCTTTTAATGTCTCTTAATACACGACTATCTACACATGCGCCCTATGAATGTCTCCTGATAGATGACTATCTGTAATCGCGCCCTTTGAATGTCTCCTAATACATGACTATCGATACACACGCAAGTTGAATGTCCCATAATACACGACTATCGGTACACGCGCCCTTTGAATGTCTCCTAATACATGACTATCGGTAAACGCGCCCTTTGAATGTCTCCTAATACATGACTATCTGTACACGTGCCTTTTGGATGTCTCCTAATACACGACTATCTGTACACGCGCAGTTTGAATGTCTCCTAATACATGACTATCTGTACACGCGCCCTTTTAATGTTTCCTAAGAAATGACTGTCATACACTCGCCCTTTGAATGTCTCCTAATACATGACTATCTGTACATGCGCCCTTTGGATGTCTCTTAATACACGACTATCGGTACACACGCCCTTTGGATGACTCCTAATACACGATTATCTGTACATGCGTCCTTTGGATGTCTCCAAATACACAACTATCTGTAAACGCGCAGTTTGAATGTCTTCTAATACACGACTATCAGTACACGCGCCCTTTGAATGTCTCCTAATATACACGTCCTTTGAATATCTCCTAATACATGACTTTCTGTACATCCGCCCTTTGAATGTCTCCTAATACATGACTATCTGTACTTTTGCCCTTTGAATGTCTTCTTATACATGACTATCTGTACATGCGCCCTATGAATATCTCCTAATACATGACTACCTGTACACGCGCCCTTTGAATGTCTCCAAACACACACGTCCTTTGAATGTCTCCTAATACATGACTATCTGTACACGCGCCCTTTGCATGTCTCCTCATACATGACTATTGTTAAACGCTCACTTTGAATGCCTCCTAATACATGACTATCTGTACACGCGCCCTTTGCATGTCTCCTAATACATGACTTTCTGTATACGCACCCTTTGCATGTCTCCTCATATATGACTTTTGGTACGCGCTCCATTTGAATGCCTCCTAATACATGACTATCTGTACACGCGCACTTTGAATATCTCCTAATACATGACTATCTGTACACGCGCCTTTTGAATGTTTCCTAATACATGACTATCTGTACACGCGCCCATTGAATGTCTCCAAATACACACGCCCTTTGAATGTCTCCTAATACATGACTATATGTACACGCGCAATTTGAATGTCTCCTAATACACGACTATCTGTACACGCGCCCTTTGCATGTCTCCTCATACATGACTATCGGTACATGCGCCCTTTGACTGTCTCCTAATACATGATTATCTGTACGCACGCCCTTTTAATGTCTCCTAATACATAGCTGTCTGTACACGCGCAGTTTGAATGTCTCCTAATACACGGCTATCTGTACATGTACCCTTTGGATGTCTCCTAATACATGACTAAATGTACATGCGCCCTATGAATGTCTCCTAATACATGGTTTTCTGTACACGCGCCCTTTGAATGTCTCCTAATACATGGCTATCTGTACATGCGCCCTTTGGATGTCTCTTAATACACGACTATCTGTACATGCGTCCTTTGGATGTCTCCTAATACACGACTATCTATACACACGCAGTTTGAATATCTCCTAATACATGGCTTTCTGTACATGCGCCCTTTGAATGTCTCCTAATACATGACTATCTGTACTTGCGCCCTTTGAATGTCTCCTTATACATGACTATCTGTACATGCGCCCTATGAATATCTCCTAATACATGACTATCAGTACATGCACCCTTCGAATGTTTCCTAATATATGACTATCTGTACACGCACCCTTTGAATATCTCCAAATACACACGGCCTTTGGATGTCTCTTAATACATGACAATATGTACAGGCGCCCTTTACATGTCTCCTCATACATGACTATTGGTACACGCTCCCTTTGAATGCATCGTAATACATGACTATCTGTACACGCGCTCTTTGAATGTCTCCTAATACATGACTTTCTGTATACGCGCCCTTTGAATGTCTCCTAATACATGACTTTCTGTACACGCGCCCTTTGCATGTCTCCTCATACATGACTTTTGGTACACGCTCCCTTTGAATGCCTCCTAATACATGACTATCTGTACACGTGCCCTTTGAATGTCTCCTACTACATGACTATCTGTAAACGCACCCTTTGAATGTCTCCTAATACATGACTATCTGTACACGTGCACGCTCCCTTTGAATACCTCCTAATACATGACTATCTGTACACGCTCCCTTTGAATGTTTCCTTAAACATGACTATCTGTACACGCGCCCTTTGAATGTCTCCAAATACACACGCTCTTTGAATGTCTCCTAATACATGACTATCTGTACACGAGCAATTTGAATGTCTCCTAATACACGACTATCTGTACACGCGCCCTTTGCATGTCTCCTCATACATGACTTTCGGTACGCACGCCCTTTGAATGTCTCCTAATACATATCTGTTAGTACACGTGCAGTTTGAATGTCTCCTAATACATGACTATCTGTACACGCGCAGTTTGAAAGTCTCCTAATAAACAACTATCTGTACATGCACCCTTTGGATGTTTCCTAATACACGACTATCTGTACATGCGCAGTTTGAATGTCTCCTTATACACGACTATCTGTACATGTACCCTTTGGATGTCTCCTAATATACGACTAAATGTACACGCGCCCTTTGGATGTCTCCTAATACATGACTATCGGTACATGCGCCCTTTGACTGTCTCCTTATACATGACTATCTGCACGCGCGCCCTTTGAATGTCTCCTAGCTGTCTGTACACGCGCAGTTCGAATGTCTCCTAATACATGACTATCTGTACATGTACCCTTTAGATGTCTCCTGATACACGACTAAATGTACATGCGCCCTATGAATGTCTCCTAAAACATGGTTTTCTGTACACGCGCCCTTTGAATGTTTTCTAATACATGACTTTCTGTACACGCGCTCTTTGGATGTCTCCTAATACATGCCTTTCGGTACATGCGCCCTTTGAATGTCTCATAATACATGACTATCTGTACATGCGCCCTTTCGATGTCTCCTAATACATGACTATCTGTACATGCGCCCTTTGGATGTCTCCTAATAAACGACTATTTGTACATGCGCCCTTTGAATGTCTCGTAATACATTACTATCTGTACACGCGCCCTTTAAATGTCACCTTATACATGACTATCTGTACACGCGCCTTTTGAATGCTTTCTAATACATGTCTGTCTGTACACGTGCAGTTTGAATGTCTCCTTATACATGACTATCTGTACACACGCAGTTTGAATGTCTCCTAATAAACGACTATCTGTACATGCGCCCTTTGAATGTCTCCTAATACATGACTGTCGGTACACTCGCCCTTTGAATATCTCCTAATACATGACTATCTGTACACGCGCAATTGAATGTCTCCTAATACACGACTATCTGTACACGCGCCCTTTGCATGTCTCCTCATACATGACTTTCGTTACACGCGCCCTTTGAATGTCTCCTTATTCATGGTTTTCTGTACACGCACCCTTTAAATTTCTCCTAATACACACGCCCTTTGAATGTCTCCTAATACATGACTATCTGTACACGCGCAGTTTGAATGTCTCATAATACACGACTGTCTGTACACGCGCACTTTGAATGTTTCTTATATACACGCCCTTTGAATATCTCCTAATACATGACTTTCTGTACATGCGCTCTTTGAATGTCCCCTAATACATGACTATCTGTACTTGCGCCCTTTGAATGTCTCCTAATACATGAGTATCTGTACATGCGCCCTATGAATGTTTCCTAATACATGACAATCTGTACATGCGCCCTTTGAATGTCTCCTAATACATGACTATCTGTACACGCGCCCTTTGAATGTCTCCAAATACACACGCCCTTTGAATGTCTCCTAATACATGACTATCTGTACATGCGCCGTTTGCATGTCTCTTCATACATGACTATTGGTATACGCTCCCTATGTATTCCTCCTAATACATGACTATTCGTACACGCGCCCTTTGAATGTCTCCTCATACATGACTATTGGTACACGCTCCCTTTGAATGCCTCATAATACATGACTATCTGTACACGCGCCCTTTGAATGTCTCCTAATACATGACTGTCTGTACACGAGCACACTCCCTTTGAATGCCTCCTAATACATGACTATCTGTACACGCTTTCTTTGAATGTCTCCAAATACATGACTATCTGTACACGCGCCCTTTGAATGTCTCCAAATATACACGGCCTTTGAATGTCTCCTCATACATTACTTTCTGTACGCGCACCCTTTGAATGTCTCCTAATACATGGCTGTCTGTACATGTACCCTTTGGATGTGTCCTTATACACGACTAAATGTACATGCGCCCTATGAATGTCTCCTAATACATGGTTTTCTGTACACGCGCCCTTTGAATGTCTCTTAATACATGACTTTCTGTACACACGCCCTTTGGATGTCTCCTAATACATGACTATTGGTACATGCGCCCTTTGACTGTCTCCTAATACATGACTCTCTGTACGCCCCCCCTTGGATGTCTCTTAATACATGGCTGTCTGTACACGCGAAGTTTGAATGTCTTCTAGTACACGACCATCTGTACATGTACCCTTTGGATGTCTCCTAATACACGACTAAATGTACATGCGCCCTATGAATGTCTCCTAATACATGGTTTTCTGTACACGCGCCCTTTGAATGTCTCTTAATTGATGACTTTCTGTACACGCGCCCTTTGGATGTCTCCTAATACATGACTATCTGTACATGCGCCCTTTGAATGTCTCCTAATACATGACTATCTGTACATGCGCCCTTTGGATGTCTCCTAATACATGACTATCTGTACATGCGCCCTTTGGATGTGTCCTAATACACGACTATCTGTACACGCGCCCTTTGAATGTCTCGTAATACATGACTATCGGTACACGCGCCCTTTGAATGTCTCCTAATACATGACTATCGGTACACGCGCCCTTTGAATATCTCCTAATACACGACTATCTGTACACGCACCCTTTAAATGTCTCCTAATACATGACTATCGGTACACGCGCAGTTTGAATGGCTCTTGATACATGACTATCGGTACACTGGCCCTTTGAATGTTTCGTAATACATGACTTTCTGTACACGCGCCTTTTGAATGTCTCCTAATACATGACTATCTGTACAGGCGCCCTTTTAATGTCTCTTAATACGCGACTATCTGTAAATTCGCCCTATGAATGTCCTCTGATAGATGACTATCTGTACATGCCCCCTTTGAATGTCTCCTAATACATGACTATCGGTACAGGCGCAGTTTGAATATCTCCTAATACATGACTATCGGTTCACGCGCAGTTTGAATGTCTCCTTAAACATGACTATCGGTAAACGCGCCCTTTGAATGTCTCCTAATACATGACTATCTGTACACGCGCCCTTTGAATGTCTCCTAATACATGACTATCGGTACACGCGCCCTTTGAATGTCTCCTAATACATGACTATCGGTACACGCGCCCTTTGAATATCTCCTAATACACGACTATCTGTACACGCACCCTTTAAATGTCTCCTAATACATGACTATCGGTACACGCGCAGTTTGAATAGCTCTTGATACATGACTATCGGTACACTGGCCCTTTGAATGTTTCGTAATACATGACTTTCTGTACACGCGCCTTTTGAATGTCTCCTAATACATGACTATCTGTACAGGCGCCCTTTTAATGTCTCTTAATACGCGACTATCTGTAAATGCGCCCTATGAATGTCCTCTGATAGATGACTATCTGTACATGCCCCCTTTGAATGTCTCCTAATACATGACTATCGGTACAGGCGCAGTTTGAATATCTCCTAATACATGACTATCGGTTCACGCGCAGTTTGAATGTCTCCTTAAACATGACTATCGGTAAACGCGCCCTTTGAATGTCTCCTAATACATGACTATCTGTACACGCGCCCTTTGAATGTCTCCTAATACATGACTATCGGTACACGCGCCCTTTGAATGTCTCCTAATACATGACTATCGGTACACGCGCCCTTTGAATATCTCCTAATACACGACTATCTGTACACGCACCCTTTAAATGTCTCCTAATACATGACTATCGGTACACGCGCAGTTTGAATGGCTCTTGATACATGACTATCGGTACACTGGCCCTTTGAATGTTTCGTAATACATGACTTTCTGTACACGCGCCTTTTGAATGTCTCCTAATACATGACTATCTGTACAGGCGCCCTTTTAATGTCTCTTAATACGCGACTATCTGTAAATGCGCCCTATGAATGTCCTCTGATAGATGACTATCTGTACATGCCCCCTTTGAATGTCTCCTAATACATGACTATCGGTACAGGCGCAGTTTGAATATCTCCTAATACATGACTATCGGTTCACGCGCAGTTTGAATGTCTCCTTAAACATGACTATCGGTAAACGCGCCTTTTGAATGTCTCCTAATACATATCTGTCAGTACACGTGCAGTTTGAATGTTTCCTAATACATGACTATCTGTTCACGCACAGTTTGAATGTCTCCTAATACATGACTGTCGTACACTCGCCCTTTGAATGTCTCCTAAAACATGACTATCGGTAAACGCGCCCTTTGAATATCTCCTAATACATGACTATCTGTACGTGCGCCCTGTGGATGTCTCTTAATACACGACTATCTGTACACGCGCCCCTTGGATGACTCCTAATACACGACTATCTGTACATGCGTCCTTTGGATGTCTCCTAACACACGACTATCTGTACACGCGCAGTTTGAATGTCTCCTAATAAACGACTGTCTGCACATGCGCCCTTTAAATACCTCCTTATACATGACCATCTACACAAGCGCCCTTTGAATGTCACCTAATACAGGACTACATGTATCTGCACATACGCCCTTTAAATGTCTCCTTATAGACGACTAAATGTATCTGCACATACGCCCTTTGAATGTCTCCTTATAGACGACTATATGTATCTGCACATACGCCCTTTAAATGTCTCCTTATAGACGACTATATGTATCTGCACATACGCCCTTTGAATGTCTCCTTATACACGACTATCGGTACACGCGCCCTTTGAATGTTTTCTTATACATGACTTTCTGTACACGCGCCTTTTGAATGTCTCCTTGTACATGACTATCTATACAGGCGCCCTTTTAATGTCTCCTAATACGCGACTATCTGTACATGCGCCCTATGAATGTATCCTGATAGATGACTATCTGTACATGCGCCCTTTGAATGTCTCCTAATACATGACTATCGGTACACGCGCAGTTTGAATGTCTCCTAATACATGACTATCGGTACACGCGCAGTTTGAATGTCTCCTAATACACGACTATCGGTACACGCTCCCTTTGAATGTCTCCTAATACATGACTATCGGTACACGCGCAGTTTGAATGTCTCCTAATACATGACTATCGGTACACGCGCAGTTTGAATGTCTCCTAATACACGACTATCGGTACACGCGCCCTTTGAATGTCTTCTTAAACATGACTATCGGTAAACACGCCCTTTGAATGTCTCCTAATACATGACTATCTGTACACTTGCCTTTTGAATGTCTCCTAATACATATCTGTCAGTACACGTGCAGTTTGAATGTCTCCTAATACATGACTATCTGTACACGCGCTGTTTGATTGTCTCCTAATAAACGACTATCTGTACATGCGCCATTTGGATGTCTCCTAATACACGACTATCTGTACACGCGCAGTTTGAATGTTTCCTAATACATGACTATCTGTACAAGCTCCCTTTTAATGTCTCCTAATACATGGCTGTCGTACACTCGCCCTTTGAATGTCTCCTAATACATGACTATCGGCACACGCGCGTTTTGAATGTCTCCTAATACATGACTATCTGTACGTGCGCCCTTTGGATGTCTCTTAATACACGACTATCTGTACACGCGCCCTTTTGATGACTCCTAATACACGACTATCTGTACATGTGTCCTTTGGATGTCTCCTAATACACGACTATCTGTACACGCGCAGTTTGAATGTCTCCTAATAAACGACTGTCTGCACATGCGCCCTTTGAATACCTCCTTATACACGACCATCTACACAAACGCCCTTTGAATGTCACCTAATACAGGACTACATGTATCTGCACATACGCCCTTTAAATGTCTCCTTATAGACGACTATATGTATCTGCACATACGCCCTTTGAATGTCTCCTGATACACGACTATCGGTACACGCACCCTTTGAATGTTTCCTAATACATGACTTTCTGTACATGCGCCCTTTGAATGTCTCCTAATACATGACTATCGGTACACGCGCAGTTTGTATGTCTCCTAATACATGACTATCGGTACACACGCAGTTTAAATGCCTCCTAATACACGACTATCGATACACACGCCCTTTGAATGTCTCCTAATACATGACTATCGGTAAACGCTCCCTTTGAATGTCTCCTAATACATGACTATCTGTACACGCGCCTTTTGAATGTCTCCTAATACATATCTGTCAGTACACGTGCAGTTTGAATGTCTCCTAATACATGTCTATCTGTACATGCGCAGTTTGAATGTCTCCTAATAAACGACTATCTGTAAATGCACCCTTTGGATTTCTTCTAATACACGACTATCTGTACACGTGCAGTTTGAATGTCTCCTAATACATGACTGTCATACACTCGCCCTTTGAATGTCTTCTTATACATGACTATCGGTACACACGCCCTCTGAATGTCTCCTAATACATGACTAGCTGTACATTCGCCCTTTGGATGTCTCTTAATACACGACTGTCTGTACAAGCGCCCTTTGGATGACTCCTAATACACGACTATCTGTACATGCATCCGTTGGATGTCTTCTAATACACGACTATCTGTACACGCGCAGTTTGAATGTCTCCTAATACACGACTGTCAGCACATGCGCCCTTTGAATGCCTCCTTATACACGACCATCTAAACAAGCGCCCTTTGAATGTCTCCTAATACAGGACTACATGTATCTGCACATACACCCTTTGAATTTCTCCTAATACACGACTACATGTATCTGCACATACGCCCTTTGAATTTCTCCTAATACACGACTTCATGTATCTGCACATACGCCCTTTGAATTTCTCCTAATACACGACTACATGTATCTGCACATACGCCCTTTGAATTTCTCCTAATACACGACTACATGTATCTGCACATACGCCCTTTGAATGTCTCCTTATACACGACTATATGTATCTGCACATGCACCTTTTGAATGTCTCCTATTACACGACTATCTGTACATGCACCTTTTGAATGTGTCCTAATACACGACCATCTGTACATGCACCTTTTGAATATTTCCTGATACACGACCATCTGTACATCCGCCCTTTGAATGTCTCCTCATACACGACCATCTGTATATGCACCCTTTAAATATCTCATATTACATGACTAACTGTACATGCGCCGTTCGGATGCCGTCTAATACATGACTACATGTTCACATTAATATATCCTGGGCACCAGTGTGAGAATATGCCTACAAATCACATTAATATATTCTGGGCACCATTGTGAGAACATGACTACATGTTCACATTGATATATCCTGGGCACCAGTGTGAGAACATGACTACATGTTCACATAAATATATACTGGGCACAAGTGTGAGAGCTGGGCACCAGTGTGAGAACATGACTACATATTCATATTAATATATCCTGGGCACCAGTGTGAGAACATAATTACATGTTCATATTAAAATATCCTGGGCACCAGTGTGAGAACATGACTACATGTTCACATAAATATATACTGGGCACAAGTGTGAGAGCTGGGCACCAGTGTGAGAACATGACTACATGTTCATATTAATATATCCTGGGCACCAGTGTGAGAGCATAATTACATGTTCATATTAATATATCCTGGGCACCAGTTTGAGAACATGACTACATGTTCACATTTATATATCCTGGGCGAGAATGTGAGAGCTGGGCACCAGTGTGAGAAACAGGACTTCATGTTCACATTAATAAATCCTGGGCACCAGTGTGAGGAACAGGACTACATGTTCACATTAATATATCCAGGGCACCAGTGTGAGAAACATAACTACATGTTGTCATTAATATATCCTGGGCACCAGTGTGAGAACATAATTACATGTTCACATTAACATATTCTTGGCACCAGTGTGAAAAACATGGCTACATGTTCACATTAATATATCCTGGGCACCAGTGTGAGAACATGACTTCATGTTCACATTAATACATCCTGGGCACCAGTGTGAGAAACGTGACTACATGTTTACATTAATATATCCTGGGCATCAGTGTGAGAACATGACTACATGTTCACATTAATCTATCCTGGGCACCAGTGTGAGAGCTGGGCACCAGTGTGAGAAACAGGACTACATGTTCACATTAATATATCCTGGGCACCAGTGTGAGAAACATGACTACATGTTCACATTAATATGTCCTGGGCACCAGTGTGATAACATGACTGCATGTTCACATTAATATATCCTGGGCACCAGTGTGAGAGCTGGGCACCAGTGTGAGAAACATGCCTCAGTAAGCTTTATGACAGAATATTAAATTGCTCCAAATCGATTGATTGGCTGTTTGTTTAAACAGCAGGAACGCAATGTAAATGGGCCAATTGACACTAAACCACTACACATTTTCTTTATTTTAAGAATGCATACACGTACACACTGGCAGTCACACCAGTATAAAGTACACCTTCCTTTCAGTAGTGACGAATTAAATTATAATAGTTTATACAATTAATAAAGGAAATATGTCAGAAAAAAAACCCACGCTATAAATACCTTAAAAAATACAATTATTTTTAAAATGGATACAAAGTATCTCACTATCATAAATAAATAAAATCCAAATGCTTTGGTATATCAAATCCTCCAAAACGTGACAAAATCGATGTTTTATTAGGAGTTGCAAACTTGAAACGAAATTCCCATTGTAAAAATAGACAGCCGTAAATACTGCCCGACGACTTTCACGGCGTCATGCGGACTCTTTCTAAAAAAATTACGTGTGATCTTATGTGATTGATCAAATTGAAACGCACGAGTCATTTAATACGTCGAAAAATATGTTGCAATTTTAAGTGGGGAATCTTTTAGTCTAACCCAGGCGCGTAGCCGAAGTAACGAAACCCCTCTTCAATATATTACTTTGGCATGTATTAATCTGTTATATCCTTTTGGCAGTATTGTTTCAATGAGTATATATCGGCATAATATATTGAAAAAAATGTTTTAATCCAATTTTACATTTTTAAAAATCCTGACATACTCCCTTTAGTTTATACATTTCGTAATGACACCTTGTTTAAAAAGTTTCCGTCATTATTTTCGTTATAGATGTTCACACGTTCACACAAATTCTACCAATCGCCCAACGCCATAGGGGTATTGATAATAGACTGTAAACATTTTCCAGATAAACACTTCATTTTTATGACGTCGTATTGCTATAGTGACCTCAAGATGTCATTTAATTTTTTGTTCAACCAACCATCGCTGTTACAAGCGTTTTGATTGGTGTAAATTGATTTGTAAATTCTCATTACTGTGTAGTACGTTGATTTACTTACTTCAGATAGTACTTCAAGTACTTTGATTTCTAACTTCATATTCGATGTCAATAAGTAAATGTTCTGCACTCCAAGTAACTGCGTAGTTTGTCTGTTACAGCATTTACGTCAGTGTTGAAAGATAAGTAGCCATTGTGATCAATTATTACTGCTATTGTTTTGTCTTTGTACTGTAAAACTATGATGCCATCTGTAGGCAGGTATTCATATTTCATATAACATAATCACGGTTTGTCGCTTTGCTAGATGATATTTCACAGCGATAACAAACGTTGATATATGAAATATTTGCCATGTGTTCATTTCGTCTACAGTTACAATAACTGATAGTGAATCTACTTAGAAAATGTACTCGAGAGTGATGTAAGCTACGAGCGTATTTTGCAATAGAGTCCCAACAATAAATAAGTATAACTTACTCTTGATGGCCAAAATACTTTCATCTTCTTACTTTTATGAGTGTTTTCCCAGAATGTCCTTTCACTTATAGTATTGATATATTTTAGAACTTACCAATATGCCGTGCCGCAGTTAACAATGGGAAAATAGGACAGAGCGGAGGTTCAGTGGTCTTCCAAGTCAAACAAAATCGGTGAGTCCGTCTGTTTTACAGCATACTCACTAGTTGTTGCCAGTTTGGTGAGTCTGTATGTTTTACACCATACACACTAGTTGTTGCGAGATCGGTGAGTCCGTCTGTTTAACACCATACAAAGTAATTTACACCATACACACTAGTTGTTGTAAGATCGGTGAGTCCGTCTGTTTTACACCATACAAACTAGTTTACACCATACACACTAGTTGTTGCGAGATCGGTGAGTCCGTCTGTTTTACACCATACAAAGTAATTTACACCATACACACTAGTTGTTGTAAGATCGGTGAGTCCGTCTGTTTTACACCATACAAACTAGTTTACACCATACACACTAGTTGTTGCGAGATCGGTGAGTCCGTCTGTTTTACACCATACAAAGTAATTTACACCATACACACTAATTGTTAAGTCCGTCTGTTTTAGCACCATACGAACTAGTTGTTGTAAGATCGGTGAGTCCGTCTGTTTTACACCATACACACTAGTTGTTGCGAGATCGGTGAGTCCGTCTGTTTTACACCATACAAAGTAATTTACACCATACACACTAGTTGTTGTAAGATCGGTGAGTCCGTCTGTTTTACACCATACAAACTAGTTTACACCATACACACTAGTTGTTGCGAGATCGGTGAGTCCGTCTGTTTTACACCATACAAAGTAATTTACACCATACACACTAGTTGTTGTAAGATCGGTGAGTCCGTCTGTTTTACACCATACAAACTAGTTTACACCATACACACTAGTTGTTGCGAGATCGGTGAGTCCGTCTGTTTTACACCATACAAAGTAATTTACACCATACACACTAATTGTTAAGTCCGTCTGTTTTAGCACCATACGAACTAGTTGTTGTAAGATCGGTGAGTCCGTCTGTTTTACACCATACACACTAGTTGTTGCGAGATCGGTGAGTCCGTCTGTTTTACACCATACAAAGTAATTTACACCATACACACTAGTTGTTGTAAGATCGGTGAGTCCGTCTGTTTTACACCATACAAACTAGTTTACACCATACACACTAGTTGTTGCGAGATCGGTGAGTCCGTCTGTTTTACACCATACAAAGTAATTTACACCATACACACTAATTGTTAAGTCCGTCTGTTTAGCACCATACGAACTAGTTGTTGTAAGATCGGTGAGTCCGTCTGTTTTACACCATACACACTAGTTGTTGCGAGATCGGTGAGTCCGTCTGTTTTACACCATACAAAGTAATTTACACCATACACACTAGTTGTTAAGTCCGTCTGTTTTGCACCATACAAAGTAATTTACACCATACACACTAGTTGTTAAGTCCGTCTGTTTTGCACCATACAAACTAGTTTACACCATACACACTAGTTGTTGCGAAAGCGGTGAGTCCGTCTGTTTTACACAATACACACTAGTTGTTGCGAGATCGGTGAGTCCGTCTGTTTTACACCATACACACTAGTTATTGTGAGTCAGAGGGCGTTCTTAAAGGCTATGTTTTATTTACATCCTACTATGAAATGATGACGGGAGGAGAGCGAGGTTAGTAGTGAAACTAAGGTTGCTCTCTGGTTGTTTTTGTAACCGACCGTCTCGTTGTTTGGTGTGACGGTAGGGTTAAGACAACGTGTTGTTGAGTCCTGGTTTAAACCCACGAGCAGCAGTTTTTGCCTTTAATAGTTTAAAGAAGTAGGCCCATGTGGTCGTTTGTCTGTTTTTACTAACGTCATTATTATTATCATGTGTCTGTAATTACTACCGTCATTATTATTATAATTTGTCTGTATTTACTACCGTCATTATTATTATCATTTGTCTGTATTTACTACCGTCATTGATATTATCGTTTGTCTGTATTTACTACCGTCATTATTATAATCGTTTGTCTGTCTTTACTACTGTCATTATTATCATCATTTGTCTGTATTTACTTCCGTCATTATTATTATCATTTGTCTGTATTTACTACCGTCATTATTATCATCATTTGTGTGTATTTACTACCGTCATTATTATTATCATTTGGCTGTTTTTACTACCGTCATTATTATTATCATTTGTCTGTATTTACTTCCGTCATTATTATTATTATCATTTGTCTGTATTTACTACCGTCATTTACTTCCGTCATTATTATTATTATCATTTGTCTGTATTTACTACTGTCATTTACTTCCGTCATTATTATTATTATCATTTGTCTGTATTTACTACCGTCATTATTATTATCATTTGTCTGTATTTACTAACGTCATTATTATTATTATCATTTTTTTCTGTATTTACTAACGTCATTATTATTATCATTTGTCTGTATTTACTAACGTCATTATTATTATTATCATTTGTCTGTATTTACTAACGTCATTATTTTTATTAGGAAGTGTAATTATCAGTTAACAATTAAGGTAGTTCGCGACGTTCCTATCGAAGTTTTTGACATCTGGTGAAAATTATCAAAAATATGTACACATATACTATGAAGTATCAGCTTTCGTTTTAGCTTTTATTTTTTTAAAATAAAGTTCAGTAGAATCTTGTTAACCAATCGAGGGGTAAAGATGTGTGTGTGTGTGTGTGTGTGTGTGTGTGTGTGTGTGTGTGTGTGTGTGCACGCGCGTGTTGGTGTGTGTGTAGGGTGCATTTTATGTTTTATACAAATATTTTCTGTTTACTTTTGAAGTGGATTTTAAAAGCGTTTTTGGTAATTGGTTTTCTTACGCTAAATATCTGTATACTGATATGTTGTATGATTATAATTTACTTCATCTGCTTTCCAATCATACTCTTACAGCTTTAAGTATTTGTTTCAGCCAAAGTGTTTTGGCGTATATTTGTATCTACTGCAAATTGGTGAACCATCAATTAATATAAATAATATAAAAGTGTTTCAGTTAGAAAATTGAATTGATTAGTTCATCGTTTACAGCCGAAAACATGTTTTTGACCGACAAATAACATCAGATCAACATTAATATTAAAATATAAACAGGATATCTTTGATATATGCCCTCACAAGATAATAAAATATATCTTAAATTTTTTATTATTTTTTCTTAAACATCAACATTTTCCTATGAAACTGCACCCATTAAAATCCTTCTTTTCTAGGATAGCTGGAACGGTGAAAACGAATAACTTAAAATTCTTATACGAAATTCTTAAAAGTCACCCGGACTACAGAGGTTATCAGTAAAATGCATAATAATTGCATGCTCTCTTTTATAAAGTGATCTATAGGTTATATTTCATGGGTTTTCATAACATGTATAGTATGAACATGAGACGTAACACTATAATGGCACTGTGACTACACAGAATAGTGACAAGTTGTATCCATTTCATAAAACACACACACAATCAGATGAAGAGGAAATGGGGAAAAAAATAACAACAGAGGTGTTTTATCGGCCAAAACTGAGTTGTCGGCAGGTTTGAATCTCGCTCTCCTCCCGTTGTCACGAGATAAAACGAGACAGTCTAAATAAACTGCCACATACTATTATATAAAACAAATTTCAAACTTCACTGCTCCAATAAGTTAAACACATTTTGCTTTCAAAAGGAAAATCTACATTTTACATTCTCATGAAACAGACTGAAAAAAAGAAGTAATATAGTAACTATAAAATATGCATTGAGAATTGATATATTCTTAAAATACGTCATTGTGTATGTTTCCATAGCGTTTGCACTCGACAAATCAGATAAATCAAGCTCAATATTACTAAGCTTTGAACTTTAATGACTACACTGCGTCATTCGTTATGCATGCTAATGTGTGTTAGTACTCGTTAGCGTTCTCGTTAACAGGCTGGGAAATGCTTAAATATTCACAACATAATACCACAAATAAATCGACCAGACATAATGACAACATAGAAACACGTGTTTGGTATGTCTAGCAACAACTGAATTAGAGTAGACTTATTGTTTAAATTCCATTTGTAACGTCACACACTGTACAACAATGTTTGTTTTACTTGTTGGTAAGGTATGATATATGATATAACGACATTAGAAATGATCTATTTTTTTTTAATATTTATTTTTTCCTTCCTTTCCGACCTTTTTATATTCCCATAATATTGGTTAATAAAAATAGTTAAAAATATGTCATTTTGATATTTAATGTAAACAGTGTAAAAATATGTAGGAGACGGGCCGAACCTAATGCTGAAATAACTTGTGGCCCAACTCCATTTCATGTTGAGATAAAATATGTTAAAAACTAAACTATAATATAACAACATTTCAAAACTGTAATAAAGAAAAGTAGATTAAATATTAGTTTAACTTGCATCCCTATATTCCATAAGATAAGAGTTAACCCCAATCCACAGATAAATTGTTTGCTTGATTGTTTGATATTTAGTGTAATTTTTAACCAATCAAAGGCTAACAGATGATATTACGTGTATTTTCTACCAATCGAGGGCGAACAGACGATCAGTTCATCTGACTCACTCTTTAAATCCTAACCAGTATCCGAGCACATCCATCTCCACAAGTAGCTGACAAATTTCTCACATGAATAAGCGATTAGAGACGAATGACATTCAGACACATTGTCGTATATCAATCACCACAGTGATTGTGGCCTGGTGTGGATTCGAACTCACGACCCCCTGGATTTATAATCAAACGTTATACCGATTGAGCTAAGGTAATTAGAGTATTGTTTAACATGATATATTACACATATCAACTATACGTTTTAAATATTTGATAAAATCCCTTCATACAAGAAATAAAAGAGACTGATAGATCACAAATGTATTATTACATCTACGTTCTTATAAGCATAAAAAATTAGTAGGTGTGTATATCTACGTCCTTATAAGCTTATACAAATCAGTAGATGTGTATATATACGTCCTTTTAAGCCAATACAAATCAGTAGATGTGTATATCCACGCCTTATAAGCTTAAACAAATCAGTAGATGTGTATATCTACGTCCTAACAAACACATACAAATCAGTAGATGTGTATATCTGCGTACTTACAAGTACATACAAATCAGTATATGTGTATATCTACGTCCTTATAAACATTTACAAATCAATATTTGTGTATATTTACGTCCTTGTAAGCATATATAAATCAGTATATGTGTATATCTACGTCCTTATAAACATTTACAAATCAATATTTGTGTATATCTACGTCCTTGCAAGGATATACAAATCAGTAAATGTGTATATTTACGTCCTTGTAAGCATATATAAATCAATATTTGTGTATATCTACGTCCTTATAAACATTTACAAATCAATATTTGTGTATATCTTCGTCCTTGCAAGCACATACAAATCAGTATATGTGTATATCTACGTCCTTATAAACATTTACAAATCAATATTTGTGTATATTTACGTCCTTGTAAGCATATACAAATCAGTATATGTGTATATCTACGTCCTTATAAACATTTACAAATCAATATTTGTGTATATTTACGTCCTTGTAAGCATATACAAACCAGTATATGTGTATATCTACGTCCTTATAAACATTTACAAATCAATATTTGTGTATATTTACGTCCTTGTAAGCATATACAAATCAGTATATGTGTATATCTACGTCCTTATAAACATTTACAAATCAATATTTGTGTATATTTACGTCCTTGTAAGCATATACAAATCAGTATATGTGTATATCTACGTCCTTATAAACATTTACAAATCAATATTTGTGTATATCTACGTCCTTGCTAGGATATACAAATCAGTAAATGTGTATATTTACGTCCTTGTAAGCATATATAAATCAATATTTGTGTATATCTACGTCCTTATAAACATTTACAAATCAATATTTGTGTATATTTACGTCCTTGTAAGCATATACAAATCAGTATATGTGTATATCTACGTCCTTATAAACATTTACAAATCAATATTTGTGTATATCTACGTCCTTGCTAGGATATACAAATCAGTAAATGTGTATATTTACGTCCTTGTAAGCATATATAAATCAATATTTGTGTATATCTACGTCCTTATAAACATTTACAAATCAATATTTGTGTATATCTACGTCCTTGCAAGGATATACAAATCAGTAAATGTGTATATTTACGTCCTTGTAAGCATATATAAATCAATATTTGTGTATATCTACGTCCTTATAAACATTTACAAATCAATATTTGTGTATATCTACGTCCTTGCAAGGATATACAAATCAGTAAATGTGTATATTTACGTCCTTGTAACGTCTCACACACCAATTAATTTTGTACTGTTCTACATATAGAGACATGCACTTCTGGAACACTGGATACATTACCAATGGTTCTAAAAGTGCCTTATTCCCATAGATAGTCCTCTGTGGGTCCAAATATGCAGAAAAAAACATGGGGTTGACCAGGTTGCTTTTTCACAATTTCGATGGTTTGATGGCACCCCTTTTTTTTTTGACAATTCTGCCCATTTGTTGCAGTGTATCACTACGCATCTTTAAACTGTTATAGCATCATCAAACAGTTCCCAGGGTCACCCAAACTTTGCAGAAATCATGAAAATGTTCCAATGTTCCCATATGCACAAAGAAATATGACATTTTATGCATTTTTAAAAAAAAAATTACCCAACCGCTTTACACAGCTCTAATTTCTTGGGCGTAATAATCTTGCTACCGTCATGTAAGGGAGGTAATTGTTCAGTGAGACCTTGAAGAGTAGAAATTGTCACGACATTTGACTGAAATTTTTGTCGAACAAACCTTTACCATTTCTAAATATAAAAATACGCCTTTTGAATTCATCGCGCAACTGTTTTCGAATTCATGCACCAAAATAAGATGGCGGTCACACATGCATTAATCAGTTTCGGACGACTCGAAAACAGGAAAAACTGCCAAAATTTTTTAGCCATTGTACCTTAATAAAAATAATTCTAGAAAAAGAAATACTATGAAAAAGTCCTTGTATTGCCTCCTATAGTGTATCTATCTGACTGCATATTCATTTTATTGTATATGCAACATTACATAACTTAAGTGTCAAAATACATGACCATATATGGATAAATAGTTGTTTTTGCTTCAAATAATGCTCTGTTTTGTTGCAAAACTATATATTTGACTTTTTTTTATATTTATAACAAACAAATATCAATGTTTGAAGGTGCCCAGCAATAATTTGCATGTCACTGACACTAACCATGTCCCCTTTTTCAATACATGAATGAATAACATACTTGTGTACATGCATTAGATTCATTATCAACTATGAATATATCCCTTACCAATTGAGGTATCTATTAGGCATATATTAAATTCCAATACTATTTTGTTTATTTTATCAATAAAAATAGCAAATGAAAGTAAAGTGTGCATGAAAGTCACTTTAAAGCAAGAAAATGAAATGACGAATGAAAATGAGACAAAATATGGATACAGCATATTTGGCTGGACCGATAAGCTCATTGCAAAAAGACGGTTTGCTAAAGCGCATCTCTTTACCACAAATTAGTTTGAAATAAATAAATAAAAGAATATCGCGATAAGAAATACTTGTCGCGAGATGACTCGTTACTTTACAGATTTTCCAAAACTGGCATAAATAATGGGCAGTTAAAATAGAGTTGTTGCAATAATTATATGAAAATTAGAAATTGTCATATTGGAGAATGCTAGACTGTTGAATGTGGAGAAAAATATTGTACACATTCAATAACAGACAGTGAAAAAACATCATCTTCAATGAGAAAAATCTATATTCTATAGCAAGCATCATGTATTTTTATTTGAAAAAAAAGTAAGAAGAGCAACCGAAAGAAATCAGATGATGGTACAACAGTTTCAAGCACAGGTTAACTGAACGCTGAGAAATTATTACGCGAATCTGTTTCGCGTCATTTCAAAGATGTCGCATTTTACAATTTAACTGAATGTCCAAGAGTAGGTAAATACTGTGTATAAGCCAGACCCAGCTGCATAAATATCAACACTGAGGAGAAAAAAATGACAGTAAAACAAAAATGGCAGTCATACGCCATACCATTAAAATGAAACGCGACAGTTTGGCGGTCGGTATATCGAAAACTGGATACAGAGCTGTTGATAACAAATATCAATGACAAAATAATGAAACAGGAAATTTCTCCATAATTCATGATCAATATAATATTAATTGATAAACAGCGACATAAAAACAACATTGCTTATACGCGAGCAAACCGTATTGTCAAAAAGCATGCGCTAAAGAGTGGAAACAGTATCGCGACAAATGTTACCATTTTTATGTGGGTGGGGTATGAATTATACATAAATAATGAGTTTCTAACACAAAAAAATGGTTTAACTTACATGAATCATGAAATCTGGATGCAGTGAATGCTCTAGACATGCTTTTGTTGTGATATATTAGCATCACTGTCTCTCTGTGTGACTTTCAATTGTTTTTAAGTGCAAACTTCTATTCATTTTAGCCAGGATTTTGAGACAGATGGCTAAAATCAAGTCTTATCACATGATGAAGCAAAGCATATTTGCATACATGATCATTTCTTTTTCAGTTAAATAGATGATCTCACTTTGTGTTCCTTCCATTGAATTGAATAAATCCTGATTCCAACATTTCCATGACAAATTTTCAGCTGCTCAGTCTCATTGCCCTATTTGCTTTACTGTTTTAGCTTCAAGTTTGGTTTTTTGCCTGTGTGACACTTCTCTATTTCACTCAAAGTCATCCATTTTTCACAAAAATACATTTATTTTTCCATTTAGTGGTTTCAAATACAGTATTTCCCGTAGAAAGTGATATATTTTGAAAAAGAAAGTAAATCTGAATCACAAAGATGCAGTTTCCTCCCAGCGTCTACCGAAAATGATCTGGTTCTTGAACGTCTCACACACCAATTAATTTTGTACTGTTCTACATATAGAGACATGCACTTCTGGAACACTGGATACATTACCAATGGTTCTAAAAGTGCCTTATTCCCATAGATAGTCCTCTGTGGGTCCAAATATGCAGAAAAAAACATGGGGTTGACCAGGTTGCTTTTTCACAATTTCGATGGTTTGATGGCACCCCTTCATTTTTGACAATTCTGCCCATTTGTTGCAGTGTATCACTACGCATCTTTAAACTGTTATAGCATCATCAAACAGTTCCCAGGGTCACCCAAACTTTGCAGAAATCATGAAAATGTTCCAATGTTCCCATATGCACAAAGAAATATGACATTTTATGCATTTTTAAAAAAAAAATTACCCAACCGCTTTACACAGCTCTAATTTCTTGGGCGTAATAATCTTGCTACCGTCATGTAAGGGAGGTAATTGTTCAGTGAGACCTGTAAGCATATATAAATCAATATTTGTGTATATCTACGTCCTTATAAACATTTACAAATCAATATTTGTGTATATCTACGTCCTTGCAAGCACATACAAATCAGTATATGTGTATATCTACGTCCTTATAAACATTTACAAATCAATATTTGTGTATATTTACGTCCTTGTAAGCATATACAAATCAGTATATGTGTATATCTACGTCCTTTTAAACATTTACAAATCAATATTTGTGTATATTTACGTCTTTGTAAGCATATACAAACCAGTATATGTGTATATCTACGTCCTTATAAACATTTACAAATCAATATTTGTGTATATCTACGTCCTTGTAGGCATATACAAATCAGTATATGTGTATATCTACGTCCTTATAAACATTTACAAATCCATATTTGTGTATATCTACGTCCTTGCTAGGATATACAAATCAGTAAATGTGTATATTTACGTCCTTGTAAGCATATATCAATCAATATTTGTGTATATCTACGTCCTTATAAACATTTACAAATCAATATTTGTGTATATTTACGTCCTTGTAAGCATATACAAATCAGTATATGTGTATATCTACGTCCTTATAAACATTTACAAATCAATATTTGTGTATATCTACGTCCTTGCTAGGATATACAAATCAGTAAATGTGTATATTTACGTCCTTGTAAGCATATATAAATCAATATTTGTGTATATCTACGTCCTTATAAACATTTACAAATCAATATTTGTGTATATCTACGTTCTTGCAAGGATATACAAATCAGTAAATGTGTATATTTACGTCCTTGTAAGCATATATAAATCAATATTTGTGTATATCTACGTCCTTATAAACATTTACAAATCAATATTTGTGTATATCTACGTCCTTGCAAGGATATACAAATCAGTAAATGTGTATATTTACGTCCTTGTAAGCATATATAAATCAATATTTGTGTATATCTACGTCCTTATAAACATTTACAAATCAATATTTGTGTATATTTACGTCCTTGCAAGCACATACAAATCAGTATATGTGTATATCTACGTCCTTATAAACATTTACAAATCAATATTTGTGTATATTTACGTCCTTGTAAGCATATACAAACCAGTATATGTGTATATCTACGTCCTTATAAACATTTACAAATCAATATTTGTGTATATCTACGTCCTTGTAGGCATATACAAATCAGTATATGTGTATATCTACGTCCTTATAAACATTTACAAATCAATATTTGTGTATATCTACGTCCTTGCAAGGATATACAAATCAGTAAATGTGTATATTTACGTCCTTGTAAGCATATATAAATCAATATTTGTGTATATCTGCGTCCTTATAAACACTTACAAATCAATATTTGTGTATATCTTTTAGTGCATTATTTTCACGGGAAAGTTAGCCTTTACACATGTGATTATGTACACAAGTCTGTTCGTTAACAAGAGCGCACCAACTTGTTTGCGTATACATGTTTAATAAAACGTACGCATAAATAACATCACAACTTATGCAAATCACACTCGAATTCTTTCTGTGTAGAATCGGTACTATGAATGTGCGTCAACAGTTTCTGCTTAAGGACACCACGCATGGCCGTGGCAGAGGATCGAACCCACGACCTTCTGATCATGGGTTCGATGTTCTACCACTGGACCATGCACTTTACACCACAAGTAATTGATAAAACAAGAAGCTACAAGAAGAACATGTGGTCCAACCCCATTTTGTATTATAAAAATAAAATCATAGAAATAAAATATGTTTAAACCATTCCAACTTTGTAGAAATAATATGTATACATCCACAAAGTTAATTCATTTTTTAAAACGTCTGTAATTATGTTTAAGCACCCAGGCTGATGATCCTTAAACATCTTTCGTAAAATCTAGGAAGCATTTTGACTGGGTCAAGAAATTAGTATTTTTATTATAGTATTATTTTTGAAAATTAATGAGACATTAGTTATAAAGCATTATTAAAAAAAGCACAGAGATTAAGAATGTGCATTTAGGCTGTTTAATGTCACACAATTTATTGTTTCAGAAACGGCCTTGAAGCAAGTTTCCTGGACTACAAGACGTGACGAACAAGCACAGAAAATGTCACATTTCCGAGTTTTCATAAACTTCACATTCCATAAAACACACACAATAAACCCCCATAAAGTATCCGAATGTCAACGTTTATGTGTTTTTAAGAGTTCCAATAGGATGGACAGCTCGCTTGCGTTTATCAGCATAATACTATTGGAAAATACATTTTAGAGCCGAAGTATACGTCTTAAATCCCATGGAACGGATATTCAGTCATATAATTGGGTAACTGACACTTATTCAATTCCTGCAGGAATTAATAAGACTTTAATGGATGGAGCAAAGCGTGATGCTCAATACATATGTCGTATAAGTCTTCCCTCGGTGCATGTTGTAGATAAACAGATGTGATAATGAAACGTGTCTTTGCCGTTGTCTATAAACGTACCCGGGTTATCGTGTAACTTACAATACATGTCATTAAACATTCATTCACCGCGTAGACATCACATTTACAGTAAACTGTTACAATACCCGTCACAGACCATTAATTACATAGTTTGTACCATGAAAAAGAGAAGAAATCCGAATAGTTTTGCGAATGCTATAGACGTATTTCCTCTAGCAAGTAATGGATGTATTTTTCCTACTCATGTTGTAATATAATAACGTTCACAATTCGCCAATTACAGTACGTTTTATTCTAAAAACATGAGCCGTCATTTTAAGACGGCCTGTATAACATCTTTAACAGAAAACAAAACTGTCGTGATTTTGCTATTATCACTGGACATATAAACTAGCACATCTAACTTCCATTCGGCAATAATGAATCAGTCTAATACAATATGTCAGCCATAGCGTCTCGATCTATTCCAAACTTATGTATCATTCAAGTAATTTTTGACGTTGATTTTAAGACTATTGTGACATTTCAGTAATGTTTGTACTTGTTTATTTTGACATCTCTGGCTTGTATTTTGAACACGTTTGGTGACAATGTTATGGCAAAAACTGACCGTTATTATCACAATTGATTTAATTTTCATGTCTACGTGTCTAAAAAACTACACATTCTCTGTAGGGCTCGTATCTATTGGACTGGTTCTCTCGAGTGAATTGTCAGTGGATAGCGAGACGGGCTCTCTCGAATTTACTATACTTTGGTAGAGAAATTGGTTCTTTCGAGCGTACCGTCAGTAAGTAGACAAACTGGTTCTCTTGAGTGAACCGTCAGTGGATAGCGAGACGGATTCTCTCGAATGTACAATCAGTTGGTATAGAAATTGGTTCTCGCGAGCGTACCGTCAGTAAGTTAGCAGACCGTTTTTTTTTCGAGTAAACCGTCAGTGGATAGCGAGACGGGCTCTCTCGTATGTACAATCTGTTGGTAGAGAAACTGGTTCTCTCAAGCGTACAGTCAGTAAGTAGACAGACTGGTTCTCTCGAGTGAACCGTCAGTGGATAGCGAGACGAGCTCTCTCGTATGTATTATCAGTTGGTAAAGAAACTGGTTCTCTCAAGCGTACCGTCAGTAAGTAGACAGACTGGTTCTCTCGAGTGAACCGTCAGTGAATAGAGAGACGAGCTCTCTCGAATGTACTATCAGTTGGTAGAGAAACTGGTTCTCTCGAGCGTACCGTCAGTAAGTAGACAGACTGGTTCTCTCGAGCGTACCGTCAGTAAGTAAACAGACTGGTTTTCTCGAGTGAACCGTCAGTGGATAGCGAGACGAGCTCTCTCGTATGTACTATCAGTTGGTAGAGAAACTGGTTCTCTCGAGCTTACCGTCAGTAAGTAGACAGACTGGTTTTCTCGAGTGAACCGCCAGTGGATAGTGAGACGAGCTCTCTCGAATGTACTGTCAGTTGGTAGAGAAACTGGTTCTCTCGAGCGTACCGTCAGTAAGTAGACAGACTGGTTCCCTCGAGCGTACCGTCAGAAAGTAGACAAACTGGTTCTCTTGAGTAAACAGTCAGTGGATAGCGAGACGGATTCTCTCGAATGTACAATCAGTTGGTAGAGAAACTGGTTCTCTCGAGCGTACCGTCAGTAAGTTGGCAGACTGTTTTTTCCGAGTGAACCGTCAGTGGATAGCGAGACGGGCTCTCTCGTATGTACAATCAGTTGGTAGAGAACTGGTTCTATCAAGCGTACAGTCAGTAAGTAGACAGATTGGTTCTCTCGAGTGAACCGTCAATGGATAGCGAGACGGGCTCTCTCGAATGTACTATCAGTTGGTAAAGAAACTGGTTCTCTCGAGCGTACCGTCAGTAAGTAGACAGACTGGTTATCTCGAGTGAACCGTCAGTGGATAGCGAGGTGATCTCTCTCGTATGTACTATCAGTTGGTAAAGAAATTGGTTCTCTCGAGCATACCGTCAGTTATTAGACAGACTGGTTCTTTCGAGTGAACCGTCAGTGGATAGAGAGACGAGCTCTCTCGAATGAACTATCAGTTGGTAAAGAAACTGGTTCTATCGAACGTACCGTCAGTAAGTAGACAGACTGGTTCTCTCGAGTGAACCGTCGGTGGATAGCGAGACGGGCTCTCTCGTATGTACAATCAGTTGGTAGAGAAACTTGTTCTCTCAAGCGTACCGTCAGTAAGTAGACAGACTGGTTCTCTCGAGTGAACCATCAGTGGATAGCGAGACGAGCTCACTCGAATGTACTATCAGTTGGTATAGAAATTGGTTCTCTCGAGCGTACCGTGAGTAAGTAGACAGACTGGTTCTCTCGAGCGTACCGTGAGTAAGTAGACAGACTGGTTCTCTTGAGTGAACCGTCAGTAAGTAGACAGACTGGTTCTCTCGAGCGTACCGTCAGTAAGTAGACAGACTGGTTCTCTCGAGCGTACCGTCAGTAAGTAGACAGACTGGTTCTCTTGAGTGAACCGTCAGTGGGTAGAGATAATTGTAAGACGTAAAATTAGCTCCGTACCCTGGAACTCCAAAGACTCTCCACACAAGTCGACATCGCAATATCACCTGTGGAGTCTATTTCGACACTCACACCTCACATGGAACATCTTGCGACCATTACTACAATCTTGACACCTTTAGTTCCTGGTCTAAGTCCTCTATAGCGTCGCACGGTGCTCATTTCGCGACGAAGTAACACAAATCTGTACTGCAGTGAATGGCCGCTCATAATATGTATGAAATGTATATAACTATTATATTTCACTATATATTTTATTCAAATGTGTGCAGTAGGATTAAAAATCATACATGGACAACTTCAAATACATCTGACATATCAATTGCATTTCATAAGATATGTCCATGAATTTCTGAAGAACCCTAATGCGTCGTCTTAAATACTTACTCGTTAGAAAATCTCTTAATCAATTGGTATGTTAGACCAGTTTAAGAATATGCATCTCTAGATTGAAACAATTACGCTGATCATAAATAAAATTCACTAGATAAATTACAAAATAAAGCTGCACGTATGGTCATTGGCTAAACTAGATCAGTATCTATTGAAAATGTATATGTAGAATGTGGATTGGCAACTCTTTCGTATCGTAGAACATTACAGCAATATTATTTTATGTATAAGGTTAGCAAAAAATGGTTTCATCTTACATAGTTGATAAGTTCCCACCTAATGCTAATGTACGAACAACATACAATTTAAGAACTAGCAGTGGCAAACCAATATCATTTTCAAGAGCTGAAATCATGGAAATTCATAAATATCACCTTTAATTATATTATAAATCAATCATATAACAATTTAAGCATGCCACTTCGTTAGATGCATTTAAGCGCTCCACGGGGAAACAAAATAATATTTCAATACCCAAACACTTTTATTAAGGAAATAGAAAACTTTCAGTTATAGCAAGATTAAGAAATCATTGCAGTAATTTAAATAATGGCTTGTTCCTTGAACATATCAGAACCCATTATTGTTATCCATATTGTGATGAAATTGAAGATGCTGAGCAACGTATGGCAATCAAAAATTGACATTATTTCACTCGACAAGACCAATTCACCCACTAGCATTATTTTACTCGACGAGATCAATTCACCCACTAGCATTATTTTACTCGACAAGACCAATTCACCCACTAGCATTATTTTACTCGACAAGACCATTCACCCACTAGCATTATTTTACTCGACAAGACCAATTCACCCACTAAGCACAAAACACCTTCTATGTGGGGATGAAAGACTATCGCATGTAAAATCAATCTAAAATCATATGAAAGAAACAAAACGCTTGTATAATATCATGTACTGTATTACTTTAATCGTGGGAACCCTTTAACTATTTTCCCCATTTCATACAAAGGTCAAGTTGCATAGGACACAACAGTTGTTAATTTACCAATCTGATTGTCTCACTTGGGTACTACTGAGATGTGGACACAGGACGCATGCGTATGGACGGCATGATGAGGAAACAATAGTTTTTCTTACCTTTTATTTCTTTCCATCCTTACCGACCTTTCTTCTATTCTCATAACATTGGTTAAGAATAAATGTTTACACGATATGTCCTTTGATATGTAAATATTGTAAACAAGTGTAAGGGACTGGCTGCACCTAATGTTGGACGAACTTATGGCCCAACCCCATTTCATGATGAATTAAACTACACGTATGTTTTAGTCTATCGCAGAACCTGATATCTCCTGAATCAGGTCAATTAACCACCAATGAAAAAGCAGGGAATTCTCTGCCTGTCCCACAATTCATAGCAGTTCAACGCCGCTTACTTAAACTGTGACGTCATCAAACTTTCTGTTGAAGCATTTGACCAATCAACGCGTGCAAATACGGCTTTCCAAACATTGCTAGTTAACGGAACCAATCGGGAAAACTGGGTCCGTACTACAGATTATATATATGTTTAAAATGTTTAAACTAAACTTTAATATTCCTTCATTAATATCAGTGCAATCAAATGCAACTTTACTAGAGACCGTCTAACATCTACCTTTTCTTTGATTAAGTTTAAAGTACTGAACTGTATTATGTTGTTAAACAGGAGCCTGGTTGCACACTCATATATGAGAAAGCAACACGTATTGTAATTAAATAATTAAATCAAACGAGTAACTTTAGTAGCAACAGTTTGAAAATTTTATCGCATGCTGGTATGGTCCGCTATCAACTGAAATACAAATGAGGTTCATTAACACTTCATTAACACTTGCATGGTTTCTAGACACTGTCAAGAAAGAGTTACAGACATCCACAGAAACAAGCCTATTCAAAATAGCAACACATTGTTTATGAAAAGACAATAATCACTGTGGCAGCCATTCCGACAGCATTGTGATAAGGTAATTTACATTTTAATTGACTTTGTATCGATAATTCATAGCGTAGATTGATTGAAAATATTGATTAAGTTTACAGTAATGATGATTACCATAACACTAGACAGTTTGTCGTTGTTAGGGACTATTTTATCACGTGACTTAAGTGCTACTGATAAAGAGATGGTGGACGCGGTAATCAGAACTATAATATGTATTAATCTTCACTACAATTATATGAAATCGCCACCGTATATTTTGCGATTTATACATGTTATTGGGATAGAGATCAATACCCAACCCACAAAAATGTCTATTTCGAAAGGTATTAGAACAACATAATGTAGTGTATTTTTCTTTGCATTCTCGAAGGGCCCCTAATTTTCCAAATCATATTTTCGTTTACCAACATTGACCAATTAATGTTTAGTTTTCCAAGTAAGTCTAACAGAATATATAATATATAAAATACACCCAGTTTTTAGCACAGCGAGCGTAAGTTAAAGCAAATAATACAAGAGCAATACTATTTTTGAAGGCATTTTGTTCCTATAAATATTTACGTATTTTGATGATCAACAGTTTCCGTTGACATTTTTGGTATATGTCTTAGAGTATAATTTTAAAAAAATCGATCGAACTGATCGACACAATACCGATGCAAACTTGAAATCGATCTGAATAAGCAAGCAATAAAAGAAAAAAATGTACTTTGTTTTATTGAGCGGTAACGGTATTATGTTATCCACTCTCACTCCCCTATCACAGACTAGAGCGATACCGTTATATTTTTTTTAAAAAAAAGAACATGACAGCATTACATCAGAAATAATAACAGTCAACGTATGGTGGGTATTTTACATCCGCCCCACAACACATAATACAGCTGGTAATAACGTCTTTAATATCTGACATGAAAGATCCACCGGAAACACAGAACACAAGGACAATTGCAGATACAGTTTTAATGAGCTTTCCTGAGGGGCAATGGAATCTTTAATACCCTATTTGCTATACTGATGTTGATTTGTGTTTTTAATTTAATGTCTCCTGACGTATTTACATGTTCTTAGTTTTGAATATGGAAAATTTCTAATGTCCCATTAGAAATTGAAATTGAGGGAAAGACTTCTAAAGAACCTGCAACAAAACATCAACTATATATTTTATCTGGTTTACCAATTAAATGTAATTGCAAACCATCAACTGAAGTGTACATCGATCGCAATAAATTCAGGAACAACAATCCTATACTGACAGGCATTGCGGGTAAATTCAATTACAAATACAGTCAATACTCGTTTGATGAAACGAAAAAAACAAATCAACGCGATAATCAATTAAAAATGTATCGGTAAAATAATACTAACAACCTAACAACAGATAACATACAAACACAGTCAATGGTAGTTGTCATAGCAAAGGTGATATACCGGAACGAAGCTTTAAAAGAAACGGACGCCAGCTTGGGACCACAGATTGTGAGGAGAGAGAGGATACACTATCAATCAATTCACTTTTCATAAAGGTGTTAATTACATCACAAGCACAGGTAAGACTCTTATTAAGTTATGCTATTTTATAAATAAAATACTTATATCAAATTTTAATGGTTGGTATACCGTATTTGTAATCTTGATATTCAATTGATAGTTTTATTAACTTGGTTTCTGTATTTTATCAAACTTGTATGATAAAAATATACATACTTTTATGTTTTAAATATCAAACATGTGATATGAGATTTTGGACGATGAAAACTATGAGACATTAGTATTACAGTAATACAATTGTTTATAATGTAGTTTATACTATACAAGTTTATCATAGAACCGTAAAACGAGACGGAAAAGAAATTAAAAAAATCAGTTTTTATTTTTGCAATTATTAGTTTATTCAGATATTCAAAACGACAATGTTATGAAAGTAATATCAAAGGATGGGCTGCCTCAATAACATCACTTAAAAGAAAACTTTCGACACATGGTATTCAGTTTTAGTTGTGGAGAACCTTAGAATGAATAGGAAATCGAGGGCCTTTCGCAAGAAAATGGACAATTAACTAACAGTTAGATTTTCAGTCAAACCCACGACCTCAGCGGCGAAAGACAAGTAATGTTAAGACGATCACGGATGATTCCACCAAGAATATTAGAAGATAAATTATTTAGTTATGACAAATGGCAATGGGAATAAACATTAGGCCCACAACGTTGTTAGTTTCTGAATAAAGTAAACCAAAATTGACTATTAGAAATATATCATAAGCACATGTTTTTAATCAATTACACAAAACAAACACGAAGTGGTGTGAGGATGTAAGACTTTTATAGCTTTTTTTCAATATGCCTGCTGTTGGCTGATATTTTAATAGGATGGCGTATCTGCAGTTTGTTCATTGATTACCACTGAATAAGCAAGGAGACAGATGTTTTATTTATCAGAGTGTATCCCATTTATTTCACCTCAGTACAAAACTAACGACAGTGGTATTCAACCGCGCTAAACTTTGTGTCAGTTAACACTATCTTGAAGGACTATAATTGGAGTAGTTAAGAAATTTATATTTTTAAACTTAATTAACAGGTAAATTTAACGTTTCTTCCCATTTAAACTAACAGGTAAAATCAAATTTTCGTTTCTTTTTAACTAATAGGTAAATTCAACGTTTCCTCCCACTTTAATGAACAAACTCTATACAAGTTCCTTATTATGTTAAGCCCAAGAGATCCTTTTATTCTGACACATATTAACACTGTTGTTAGCAATTTCATATGCAGTAAGTGATTATTTAATTAAAATTAGAGTAATTAGTTAAATGACATTTGATGATCTGGACAATATTTGAAATCATAGCAGGATTTGTCTCCAGCACTGAAAACACGAACAAACCATTTTTGTTATTTTTCAAATGTTGTATAATTTCTCTTAAAGTAGTTGTGGTAATAGTTTTATAACGTGTGGCTATTACTGACTTCATGAAATCATTCTTATTTCTTTAATATAGCTTGTGTAAGAATGAAATCGATTTAAAGTAAATATGTGTGAGTTTTAAGAAAAAAAAAGATAAACAGTATTCATCGAAGATACATTTTATAGCTGCTTATCAAATGTGTAATGTAAATTTACGTTTCCAATGCCTAAAATCCTTATTAGTTTAAGTGTAATTCCCTGATTTAAAATATCTAAACCAATTAATGACATCATAAGATTAAAGACACGTGATATTCGATATTGTCTGAAACGTTACATTGCAACGGATGTTTCTATCAAAGAATTATTTGGTAATTTCTTCTTAACTAGTTATTTTATGAATTCAAATCTATGATTTTAAGTTTGGATATCAATAAAAAATAAACAACACAAATACAAGATATAAAAACAGTTTTGTTTGTTCTAGAGATATCTCTTTGTTTGAGTATGGATATTGCTAAATTATTGTGCACATTTTGAAATATTGTATACATTGAAACTCAAAAATAACTATTAAATATTTACTATGTAATGATATCAATTTAAAAATTACTATCAAAATAAAGGAAATATTTGTCTGACTTGAGACGTGGTATCCGAACGATACGGTCGATTTCTATCAATGTATACTGTGTATTAATTTAAAAAATGGCAATCAAATATTTTCTTTTTAAAAATATTAGTCCAAAACATTGATTATTTTTTTTCAGTTAATTTAGAAATCATTTATAGCACAGAAGCCAGGGTTCAATATTTCTTGTACTGATTGGATAGAACGTTATACACAACTGAAACCGATTATTTCTGTATTAATACAACAACTTTTTTGTAAAGCGTGTCTCTTTAATCGCAACATTCAATGTAAGTCTATAGACACGCACTGTATGACTAGCATGTCATACGTTCTAAGTTTGCTGTATCTGTAATTACTTTCCGACATTTTTATGAATGGAATTGAAAGTATTTAATAGAGTTTAGTTGGTCCCGTTGCGTAATACAAGATGACACCTGCCAACAGTACCCATGGTAAATTTGTTTAAGAGAATTAAACAAATAATCGTAAACAAAATATAACACAATTCTTTGAAGAGACACTGAGCAGATATAGTACAGCCTATTTAAAAATTATTATTCGTTGTAGAATACTGAAGAAGACAATTATAAGGTCACGTGCCTCTGAATGGTTATAACTTTAACCATGATGTACACAACTCACATTAAATGGTGTTCTTAAGGCATACTGAATTTACCTTTATATACACGTCATCTTAGCTTTTGACTCAAAATACCTGGGGCTGATATAAGTGTAGAAATATAACCAGTTGTATAATTAAACTAAAGAGTATATATATTTATTTATTCATGTTTCATCATATTTACAAAGTACATTTATATAAAATAACATATGTCATTCTAAAAAGAGTTATAAGAGACGGTATACAATATGTTTCAGATCATGATTGCTGGTACAAATTAGCAATAACAAACCTTACAAGCACTAACACTATCCGTATTATTGTTCTTTAAGATTTTTTTATTTAGATAACTTTTCAGGTTTGATTTCTCTATACATGTACATGTATTTTACAAATATATAAGATAAGATGGACACCACAATAATGTTAATCGTGCCATCACTAAAACAGGCCAAAGTGTCAAACATCTCTTTTGACTCTTCTGAATGAATGTCAAATTTCATTTGCATATTACTTATTAGTGGCTTCTCTTAGCGTATAAGCTCATGTGTCATTAACATCAAGTGTCTAATGGTTAAGCATTGGACCACATATCGGAGAGTCGTGGGCTCGAGTCACCAACACAGCCACGTACAGTTTCCTTGATCAAAATATTTTATCCACATATGCTTAGTACTGTTTCTATTTACTTATAGTTTGTTATAACTTAGAACTTATTTTCATAATCTATATAAAGTAGTAAACTAAAACTAAGGTTTTAGATCCGTCATTAAAAGTTAGTGTAAACCCGAGGATATCCCTCCTATCCTGTTTGTCGCACTTTCAGAAATATGCTGCAAAAAAGGAAACAAAAGTACGTATACATTCCCACAATTACGTTTGAACATATGTATAACTCTGGTAAATGATTTAAGCGCATACTACATCAACATATCTGTAGCCATACATAACACACTGTATCAAATGTATATTTTATCAGTTTGATATAATTTCCAAAGATGTAGATGTACCATAATAGGCGTTTACTCACATTTTTAGAACTAATGTGCCACCACTGGTTTTTATAAGAATTGTCAATAATTTCAGAAATGGATTTCGTATAGAAATACCTGGAAATTAGTATCGCCATGCAGGTGTTGAATCGCCATGCAGGTGTTGTATCGCCATGCAGGTGTAAATATTTATTTGATGAACATAAACTCGATTTAAACACTGCCACGTGTCCTTTTCTTTTAACATACTATTTATAGTTACATGTTTAACTGTTCGCACAGACCATAGAAATGTGAATGTTTTATATTGAAATAAGTGGCAATGAATTAAAAGTTATGTTTGACCTATGGATAATAAAGACTATGACTGAGTTGTTTGTTAGGAAGTTTCCTGATTTTTATACATTTAATAGATACAGAATTTCTGTTTAAAAAACATTTGTTGCATTTTTTTGAGTATGAATACAGTGAACATTTTAATCCACACATCTTGATATTCTCCCAAACGTTTTTTATTGCTAATAATAATAGGGGGTCGGAGTAAGCTTATGTGGTACATATATATTTTTTTCTAAATATAATTTTTTCATTTTGAAATGATAGGTAAGAATATGTTAGCATATACTTGACTATTTCTAAACTAAAATGTTTTTTTCTGCTGTGACGAATAATTACAAGGCAAGTCATCGACGGTTACGAATGTAGTGTCGCAACATGTTGGTATCGTTATGGTTACGAATGTAGTGGCACAACATGTACGTATCGTTACAGTTACGAATGTTGTGGCGCAACATTCTCGTATCGTTTCGGTTACGAATGTAGTGGCGCAACATGCTCGTATCGTTACGGTTACGAATGTAGTGATGCAACATTCTCGTATCGTTTCGGTTACGAATGTAGTGGCGCAACATTCTCGTATTGTTTCGGTTACGAATGTAATGGCACAACATGCTCGTATTATTGAAGATGGGTTATAATAAAGACATAATTAATGAATAGTTATAGTTTATATTTCTTGGCATAAATGGCCATGGCCTCAAGATAAAAATAGAAAGTTTGGCAAATATGGATTACAATTGTGCAGTCACGAAAGGTTTATCTAGAAAACATATCAAATATATTGAATTGTAACTACTAACTTGACTCTCTGAATTCTTTGAACAGACATTCACAAAGAGAGCTATTCAACATTTAGTCACAATCATCTAAATAAAATTGTTTTATACACCGATCACTATATGCTGCTGAGACCGCAATATACTGCCATGTGCCTCTAGTGGTATAACACACCACTAGGTGGTATAACACACCACTAGATGCACCGCCATACAATTGGGGAAGCGGAGAGCAACTAGCAATGAAGCATTCCTTGATAACATTTCTTAATAACTTTCTTAATATCTAATTCGACACTCTTTACGCAACACTGCACCAAGAACCCTGGGCACAGACGTTCATAGTGCACCTCAAATGAATGTGATTTGTTACTCAATCATAAATATACAAATATCCTCAAATGGAGGCTTGGCTGACGCACTTCAAATGAAAGCGATTTGTCGCGCCAACATACATAATACAAAAATCCTCAAATGGAGGAGATCCTCAAATGGAGGCTTGGCTGACGCACTTCAAATGGAAGCGATTTGTCGCGCCAACAAACATAACACAAACTCCGCAAATGGAGGAAAACCTCAAAGGGAGGCTTGGCTGACGCACTTCAAATGGAAGCGATTTGTCGCGCAAACATACATAACACAAACTCCTCAAATGAAGAAATACTGATGTACTACAAACACAATGATATAATTCAAATGTAATTTACTGCACATGAACTAAATAAAGCCAAGATCGTATTCACCAAAACTATGGGGAAACCCGAACACTTGAGTTTACAAAACAGTTAATGCCTTGTTTCAGCCCATTTAGAAATAGTTGGTTACCACGGTCCGATAAATGTACTCCGTCGCAGAAAAGTCCATTAACTACTTCTACAATTTCCGGGTTCTGATATAGGCTCCATTTAATCTGAGTACTTCAGTGGCAACTTTACTGTTTACCCTGACCCTAACTCTTCACAAAGCTTTATTGATTCTTAAATCAGCAGCAGGAATCTGTCCAATGTCATTACCACCTACGTGTAATACTAATATGTTAGGAGGAGCCTCCACCACCAGCAGCATTTTAATTGTTCTTTTGACCTGCTGCCAACTCATGCTTCATTTGCCTTGTCACCATAAACTGATAGATCCTTTCTCAAAACTAAGGTTGACACCAGCAGATGTAGATTGCCTTGCAAAGGTAAATGCTACTTTTACCAACGAGAAACCCGCAATCCATACGCTAGATCTGACATCTGCAATACTTAACTGACAGGTTAAATTATTGATATAACTGAAAATTCAACTGTTCAGTTGGTACCCTTATATAAGTATTAAAAGTTTCGACTCCCATCTACCAATTTCTTTTATTTCGGTGTCGGCCATATCCCTAGCTGAGGTAGTAGTGGCTGCCCCAATGCGGAAGGTATGCGACTTATATTTACTCGGATCAATTCCTAATGCTGTGATAGCCTTATTTAAAATTAAACAAAACTGATTTATAGTGACTAGGCCGCCACCAAAATGAATTAGCAATTGCCCAGGTTTATTAGGCCGCAGTTTTTAATAAGTTTTCAGACGGCTGACTGGACATAAGGCAGAATTTAATGCTTGCAGGAAAATCACAGTAACCTTGCCTAATTGATCTGTCTTCGAATGTGGAATACGCAACTCAACGACTGAATTCTCAATAGTAAATTTGATATCAGATACAGATAAAGCATAATTAGAAAAAAAATTTAGAATCGTCAACAAGCTCCCAAACCCTTAACAATCCAAAATATGCTAACGAAAACGCTGTTGAGAACAATGTGGACTGCAGAACTGCAAATTGCTGGTAATACTTCCAAAATAGTTTTTGACAGATCAGGGGTAATTAGTAATCTGTAGTCAATACTCTTATCAAGGCGCTCCGTACAGGAAACCATTTTTTTAATAACGAAATTCTGAGTAACGTCATAGACATTATTCATTTTGCATCTGAAACCCACACCTGCCAGATATGATCTAACTGTTGCTGGGGAATTGCTGTTTAATGACAAGTGCGCTGTAAAATCAGATACTTGTTGTATTTTTGGAGGCCAAATTAACACCATTTTATAATTAACTCTGAATGATTAAAAATGCTTTTTCTCAGGTGTTATAAGCTTCTCTAGTATTGACCGCTAAAGATGAATCTAACAGCACTTGAGATCGAGACCTGATATCATCAATTTGAAAGACTCTGGAACTAGAAAAGGGTGTTGCTCCGTCCTGGGTGACAGTTGCTGAAAACGAACTCATTGCCTACGTGAAAGAGCATCTGCTATGCTATTAAGTTTACATTCAATATGAATGCTTTTACACTGTACATTACAAAGCAGTGTTTGCAAAACGAATGGTCGTAGCAAATGCATTACTCTCTTTGATTCGGACGACTTTTTGTTCTGGATAGAAACAAGAGCAAGGTTATCGGTATTCAAAATAATATTTTTGCCCCGAAAGAAATGCCCCCAAGCTTGAAAAGCCAATACAATTAGCACCAGGTTTAAGAAGGTTATGTCCCTTAATATCTTGGTTGACTGCCAGGCACCAGGCCATGCAAAGAAAATCCAAAAGCGTTCAAAATATGCGGCGCATCCTAGACCAGCATTACCAGATGCATCTGTAAAGATCTGTAAGTCTGAATTGCTTAACCATACATACTCTGGAAAGTAACATATACCATTAAAACAATCTAAAAACATTAACCAAGTTTTAATGTCCTCCCTAATGGGATCTGTAACCCTTATGGAATGATTGGGCTTAGCAATCCCAGACATAAAATCATAAAAACGTCTACAGAAAGCACGAGCAGCTGGTATTGCACGTGCACAAACATTAAGCGAACCGGTTAATGACTGAAGTGTCTTAAGATTGATTTTTTTCTTGTCCAAAACATAACATAACAAATGCATCAGCTCAACTAACTTTTCATTGGGGATTCTGATCTTCATTTCAATTGAATCAATTTCCAGACCTAAAATATCAGAATGTGGGTAGTACCCACTGTCTTATCATGTGCAAGAGGTACACCTATCTCTGAGCAAAGGTCTACAAAGGAACCCATTATGGCCCCACATTCGCCAGAAATCCTTCGACCTCCGAACAAAAAGTCGTCCAAATAATGAAGGATTTGTCCCCATTTGGCTCTTGTTAATACTGTTAAAAAAGTGGAGAATTTTTCGAAAAGTGTGCAAGATATAGAACAGCTCAAGGGAAGACATTTATCATAAAAATACTTATTTCCTAGACTGAACCCTAAAAGCTCAAACTCCTGTGGATTAACAGGTAAGTCTAAATGCAGACTTAATGTCCATTTTACCTAATAATGCCCCCAGACCAAGTTAACTGACCATTTCAACTCGTTTTCAGAAGATGTGTAATGAACTCTACATAAATTATCATCGATAAAATCACTTTCTCCTTGAGGATATGACAAGTGATGTAATAATCTAAAGCTTTTATCCCTTTTTAGAACAATGCCTGTAGGGGACAGCCTTATATTTGTAAAGGGTTTGCTTTCGAATAAGCCTGCCATTCGACCTAAAGCTATTTCCTTAGGTACCAAATTCAACGCTTGGTTTTAATTACTTTCTACAGAAACCAAATTTTTAAAACCAGTAAAGATTCTTGGACCTGAATAATGCAAAGGAAACCCGTTTTTAAAACCACTTTTTAATTCTTCTTTTGCTTCTAGTTTAGGATAGTAGCTTAAAACACGACATAAAGCCTCAAATTTGATAAGTGTTTGACCGAGGACCAACGTATTCCGGGAAACCCCTTGGAGAAATTTGAACCGGTGCATAGGCTCTGAAACTTGCTCGAACGGGGAAGATGTGACTATTAAGCTAAACGCTTTAAATTCGAATCCCAACAAAGCATGTGTGCTCCTGCTCCTGAACAAGATTCCTTATCACACGGTACCACCTTGTTTGATACAGAAAGCCATCGAGGGAGAAGTCTATAAACAACTGTTTTTTTTTAATTTATGTATTTATTTATTTATTTTTATACCAAAGGGAGAAAACTTCTATTCAAATCTGATAATATACTATCAACGGTTACTTCCCTTGATTGCAATAAATATCTTTTCCCTCGTGTCAATGGTCATTGACCTATATTCACACCAGCATTTTAAAAAGGTGAAATTGAATAATTATACGGTTAAAATAAACCTACAGTACTAATCATAATAATTTTAAGCAATTCCAGAACATAACGGATACTGTAATACCATACTAACCGACTCGTGACATTTACCACTGTTACACGGAACTGACCAAAACCTAACCTAATCAAAACTTAAACAAAATGATGAACAGATAGTGAAATATATAAAAAACACAACAAAAACAACAACATGTTCGAATGAACTATCGACAAAACAAGCTGCATTAATATATATATATATATTTAGCGACACACACACACACACACACACACACACACACACACACACACAAATATATATATATATATAAAGTAATACATTTCTTCATAGTTCAAGATCCGTAAAAACAAATGTCGAATGGATACCGTTTCATGTTTTTTTACCGTTTCTTGTATGTAACATTCTTGTATCATTTCGGTTATGAATGTAGTGGCGCAACATTCTCGTGTTGTTTCGGTTACGAATTTAGTGGTGCAACATGCTGGTATTGTTTTGGAATCGTCAAGGTTTATTAGCTTCGTAGTCGCGATAAGGATTCGAATCCAAACAACTTTACTTTTATTTATTTCACTAGCAATACATTTTTTTACAGTACTCGATAAACGACACTCCTACACAAAAAAAGTTTCAATAAAAAAAACACAAAAAAAAAAACAACAACAAAAAGATTTGTTTATAAATGCATTATATCTTTGCACATATCTAGCAACCGTTCTTTCTTATCTTTAATATTGATGCATAATTCAAGGAGGTTTAAACACACAATATATACGTATCAAGAACATTGGCTCAGAGATAACGGTGTAATGAGCGTCAAAAATTAAACTTTCTATGACATACATAATTCAGCTTAGCGATTTATTTTCAAATACGTGTCATCTTGGAGATTTATATTTCTTTGAAATATAAAATTTAATTTGGATATTCATTTGTATTTAAAACATACATATGTACATGTATATGTCAACTTGCAGATAAAATTTGAACTTTTTCATGTAAAATAACCTTATATATCTTGTTCAATCTTGGAAAATGAAATTTCTTTGAGATACTTAATTTAGCTTGGAGACTGAACGTTTTTGAAGATATATACAATGTACATGTACATTACCCGAACATTCTTTGAAATATATAATTCAACTTGGATATTGAATTTTGTTTACAATATGTACAATACATAAGACTATGATGTTCCGGGCTACATCTGACACAAACTGTATTGTTTCTTGTCCAATAAACCAGTGTTTGCCGTCCAGGTTTCAGTGTACTATATTTATTAACTGTATGGTCTTCATTGTTTCAATTCTCACATATCATTTTAATTTTACTTTTTTTGGGGGGTTAAGTTTGTTTTGCCCAATGTTTTGTTTATATCTTTTTTATATCAGTTTGACTTGAAAACTGTATCTAACAAGCCGGCCACTCTCAACGGCTCATCTGTTACAGCGTATTATTTGCCTATGCAACAACACAAGAACTTTAAGTTCTCTGGCCACCAAGCACAAATATGATTAATGCACATAATAACGACAGAATAAATGACAAGGGCCAGCAGAGCACAAATACGAACAGTGCACATAATAACGACAGAATCAATGACACGGGCCAGCAGCACTCAAATACGAACTGTGCACATAATAACGACAGAATCAATGACAGGGGCCAGCAAATCACAAATACGAACTGTGCACATAATAACGACAGAATAAATGACACAGACCACCAGAGCACAAATACGAATAGTGCACATAATAACGGCATAATCAATGACATGGGCCAGCAGGGCACCAATACGATTTGTGCACATAATAACGACAGAATAAATGACACATACTACCAGAGCACTAATACGAACAGTGCACATAATAACGACATAATTAATAACACGGGCCAGCAGAGCATAAATACGAGAAGAGCAGATAAAAACAACAAAATCAATGACACGAGTCATCAAAACGCACATACTAACACTGCACATTATAAAGGCAGAATAAATGGCACGTGTCACCAGAGCAAAAATACGAGAAGTGCACAATAATAACGCCAGGATAAATGAAACGGGATACCAGAACACAAATACAAACTGTACACATAATAACGACAGAATAAATGACACAGGTCACCAGAGCACAAATAAGAACTGTGCACATTAAAACCGCAGAATAAGTGACACGGGCCACCAGAGCACAAAAAATACGAGTTGTACACATAATAACGACAGAATAAATGACACAGGCCACCAGAGCACAAATAGGAAATGTGCACATTATAACGGCAGAATAAGTGACACGGGCCACCAGAGCACAAATACGAACTGTGCACATTATAACGACAGAATAAATGACACAGGCCACCAGAGCACAAATACGAACTGTGCACATAATAACAACATAATAAATGACTTTAGTTTACAACCTTAGAACGAACGATGACAAACCATTACATGGAAGCTTGAAATAACAAAATAAATTATTTAAATGAATATAAACAAGATAGAGTCTATATTTACGTGTTGTATTTATTTATAGCAATACATTTTATATACAATATAACCAATGCCAACAAAATGATATAGCAAAAAAAAATACATCGTTTGAGTTTGAATTTAATTTTGAATACAACAACTGACTGAATCGTACGAAATAGAAGTTTTGAACTGGAAAAGGTAAAAATGTGTTACTTAAAATCTCACGTTCAAATATGTTTATTGGTCCGCATCTATTATAGGATGAGTAAACTTCTGTATTCTTGTCTGTCGTTCATAAACAGACCCCCTCATGCTACCACAAATACAATAAACTATGAGTAATTAATTCTGCGGGAAAATCATTAGATACAAATGCAAATGATTTGCTGATAAAAAGCAATGCTGAATTGATAAGCAACACTAACACATGTTACTTGATGATTTTTGATGATTTTTGTCAATATCGTGCTAAATGGTGTGAAGGAGAACGAATCAGGGACACTTGTAAAGCAGGTTCAATATATAAACACTGACCGTATAAGACGTAAACATCTTTGTAAGTTTCTTTTGTATCTTAATGAGTCCTAATTATGATATTCAAAGTGTATTTGTGCTGTTGTGATATTTGTTCCATTAGTTATATGAATGCCGCGTCTACAGTGTATATAATCGTCTCTTGTTTTAGTTAAAATATTATCATTTCATTGTGCTTTCAACAGTTTTATTAAAATCACACACACACACACACACACACACACACACACACACACACACACACACGTGTGTGTGTGTGTGTGGTATATTTCACATCAATCCAATATCATGCTTCTCCCTTAATGAGAGACTTAGTTACATGAACCCCCCCCCCCCCCCCCCCCCCCCACACATCCTATATTTCTATAGAGGACTAGTCGTTTTTCATGGAGGGCAGGCAAAATGTCATTAAACACATACTAAAATATTCTTATATTATACTCCACAAAACTGAAAATTTCAATATGATTCACCGCATGACTATTTTTCCATTTAAGTACCGACATAATGCAATGTTCTAGCGCCGTTTTCACCGTTACTTATTTCATTTCATTAATATTTATTTTATTTGGTATCTGAAAATGATACTTAAAACCTTAAACAATAACATTAAAATAAAAAAAAAATTTGTTTTTAAAATCCATAAGATTTCAATACTGTCGAATTTCAATTCAAGAAAAACAGAGTTTTTTTTATTTAGATTATATAGTTATGAAGACGTTATGCGAAGTAATTGAGGGTGTACTTTTACAAAAAGTTTATATTTGTACTTTGCAAAGTGTCAAGATATATAACTGGAAACACAACAATATGACTATTTGATATAGTGGTACGAGAAAATTTGAATGCATTCGTGGAAATGTAATAGGACTAGCATTATGTTTTTTTTTTCTTTTATCATTTAAACACCTAGATCTCTTTTGATATGGAATGGAATTATTGTCGCTTTACACCAAAATGATGTTAGATAGTTAGATAATATATTCGTGCATGACAATGAATAAATAAACGAAAGGAAAAAAAAATCTACACAAACTTTAAAAATTCGATTGAACTGTGGTGTATCGATCGAGTGAGATAAACTGTTAACATGCTGGAAAACTCATCTCATAATGGATTTGATTAATAGTTAATAAAGCTTCATATTTACAATAGCGTCATACTGTTTACAAACCGATTCACTTGTTACAGAATATATTCCATTATATATAAGATACAAAATTAGACTTAATGTATACATAAAAAAAGAAATATCTAATACCACTAAAATGTATCAGAATGGCGGCTTAAATATCGCAGTACTTTTATAAAAATACTGCTTACCTTGACCTCCGCCTAAATGTGTGTTAAAAGTTGTATTACTTAAATGTAACACATGTAGCAAAAAGTTGATTATTTAATTTTTTTTCCGGGTACCTTTTATACTAGTTAACCAACTTATCATTCTTACCAGATCATTATGCAAGTGGACTATTTAAAACTGTTCATATGTTAAACACAAGAATGTGGTATAATGTTTTCTGAATTTCTTTTCTATTACTTATCTTCTTATCTCCTCGGCCAGAAATGCATTAACTCCCTGAGAGATAACTGGTCTAGTTATAAAATAAAACAAAAGCTAACCAAATAGGTACATTTTAATCATGTCGGAACATAGTTACGCAAGTGCTTTTTACGTCAGTAATGACCCTGCAGTATTAAAAACTACTATTTAATTGTTAAAAAAGTATTATTTTTCACAGACTGTGCGATTGACTGTCTTTTGCTCAGTTACTGTAAAGACAGTGATAAAACACCATGTTACTATTTATTTTTACTTAATTTAAACTTATTATTTACTTTGATTTTGAAACAAGTTCTTACAACTTAGACAAATCACGCTCGAAGTCTTCCTGAATAGAACAAGCACTAAGCATATGTGGAAAACGTGCCTTGCTCAAGGACATCACACGTAACCATGAAGGATCGACCCTCCGATCATGGGTTCGGTGCTCTACCACTGGACTATGCGCTCAAAAAATTAAAAATATAAAGCCTACGGAAGTAGAAATTAATGTAACAGAGACATAATAGTGCATTTATCATCATGTCAATGTGATGAAGAAATAGAATGGCTGGAGATGGAAATAAATAAGGCATACTTTGTCAACAACAAAAAAAAAACAGTAATCGGAGTTAATGAAACAAAGAAACGAATTAGTAAAAATAAACCTTTCTATGCCAATATAGGAGGTAATTGAAATTAATGAAACAGTCTGTACTAAACGTACTATGCATATTCGAACCACTGGTAGTTACACAAATCAAAACAAACAAAACTAGCTGTGTACGCAAATAGACCACAACATACCCGCTGTTGTCAACTGTCAATATTTGACGTAATACGCAAGATCGCATCAGGTCTATACTTGTGGCCGATATTTATTGTTGACATCAGTATATCACAAATATCGAATGTCTGTGCACCATATATTCAAATAAAGGTAACGCATATCTAGATTAGTTCAATTTAGATATATTGAATGTTTTATTGTGATTTAAATATTCAAATGAATAACGCTGAAACAACAAATTGCCAGACAAATATTGTATTCACTATGTTCTATATTTCGTTGGCAATTAACTAAGCCAATCAGACTAAACTGTCCCGAATTACGACCAAACAGCTAATTGCACAAGCCAATATGGTCATCTCACAGGTTATTTCACATATCGTTCCTCAGGTTATCTAACATAGTCATCTCAAGAGTCATTTTACAGAACATATCACAGGTCATCCAAATAGACATTTCACAGGTCATCTTTCAGTCATACAACATAGCCATCCGATAGGTAATTTCACATGTCATTTCTATGGTCATCCAACATGGCTATCTTGTGATCGTTTCAAAGAACATATCCTAAACCATTTCACAGGTCTTTTCTAAGGTCATCCAACATGGCCATTCCGCAGGTGCTTCCACAGTTCATTACATGTTATTCAATAGGCCATTTCACAGGTCGTTTTACGAGTCATCCAATATGGTAATCCCACAGGTCATTCCATAGTTAATCTTACATGTCATCCTGCAATTTCAATGATCGTTTATAAGGTTTTTCAACATGATCATCCATAGGTCATTCCTAAGTTCATCTTACATGTCATCCTGCCATTTCGGAGCTCGGGTCATCCAACATGGTCACCAAACAGGCCATTTAATAGTTCATCTTACATGTTATTCCACAGGCCTTATCACAGTTCATCTTTTATGTTGTTTCATAGGCCATTTCACAGGTCGTTTCTCGGGTCATCCAATATGGTCATCCCACAGGCCATTCTACAGTTCATCTTGCATGTAATCACATAGATCAATCCACAATTCATCTTACATGTTATCCCACATGGCCATTTCACAGATCGTTCCTAGAATATTCAACATGGTCATCCCTCAGGCCATTCCACTAGTTCATCTTACTTGTAATCCCACAGGCCATTCGACAGTTCATCTTACATATTATTCCATAGGCCATTTCACATATCGTTTCTCGGGTCATCCAATATGATCATCCCACATGTCCTTTCACAGTCCATCATACATGTTATCCCATCATACATGTTATCCCATAGGCCATTTCACAGGTCGTTTCTAAGGTCATACAACATGGTCATCCCACAGGCCATTCGACAGTTCATATTACATGTTATTCCATAGGCCATTTCATAGGTCGTTTCTAAGGACATCCAACATGGTAATCACACAGGCATTTCCAATGTCCATCTTACATGTTATCCCATAGGCCATTTCACAGGTCGTTTATAAGGTAATCCAACATGTTCATCCAACATGCCATTCAAATGTTCATCTTACATGTTATCCCGTAGGCCATTTTACATATCGTTTCTCGGGTCATCCAATATGTCATCCCATAGGCCTTTCCACAGTTCAGCTAACATGTTATCCTATAGGCCATTTCTCAAATCGTTTCTAAGGTCATCAAACATGGCCATTTCAAAGGCCATTCCAATCAATGTTCATCTTAAATGCTTTCCCATAGGCCATTTCACATATCGTTTCTCGTGTCATCCAACATGGTCATCCCGCAGACCATTCCACCGTTCATCTAACATGTTATACCATAGGCCATTTCTCACATCGTTTCTCGAGTCATCCAATATGATCATCCCACAGGCCTTTCCACAGTTCAGCTAACATGTTATCCTATAGACCATTTCTCAGATCGTTTCTCGGGTCATCAAATATGGTCATCCCACAGGCCATTCCACTGTTCATCTAACATGTTATTCCATAGGCCATTCCACAATTCATCTTACATGTTATCAAACATGCCATTTCACAGATCGTTCATAAGATAATTCAACATGGTCATCCCATAGGCCATTCCACAGTTCATCTTACTTGTAATCCCATAGGCCAATCGACAGTTCATCTTACATATTATTCCATTAGCCATTTCACATATCGTTTCTCGGGTCATCCAATATGATCATCCCACAGGTCCTTTCACAGTCCATCATACATGTTATCCCATAGGCCATTTCACAGGTCGTTTCTAAGGTCATACAACATGGTCATCCCACAGGCCATTCGACAGTTCATCTAACATGTTATTCCATAGGCCATTTCATAGGTCGTTTCTAAGGTCATCCAACATGGTAATCCCACAGGCCTTTCCAATGTCCATCTTACATGTTATCCCATAGGCCACTTCACAGGTCGTTTATAAGGTAATCCAACATGGTTATCCAACATGCCATTCAAATGTTCATCTGACATGTTATCCCGTAGGCCATTTTACATATAGTTTCTCGGGTCATCCAATATGGTCATCCCATAGGCCTTTCCACAGTTCAGCTAACATGTTATCCTATAGACCATTTCTCAGATCGTTTCTAGGGTCATCAAACATGGCCATTTCAAAGGCCGTTCCAATCAATGTTCATCTTAAATGCTTTCCCATAGGCCATTTCACATATCGTTTCTCGTGTCATCCAACATGGTCATCCCGCAGGACCATTCCACCGTTCATCTAACATGTTATACCATAGGCCATTTCTCACATCGATTCTCGGGTCATCCAATATGATCATTCCCACAGGCCTTTCCACAGTTCAGCTAACATGTTATCCCATAGACCATTTCTCAGATCGTTTCTCGGGTCATCAAACATGGTCATCCCGCAGGTCATTCCACTGTTCATCTAACATGTTATTCCAATAGGCCATATCACAGGTCGTTTCTAAGGTCATCCAACATGGCCATTTCACATGTCATTCCAATGTTCATCTTACATGTTATTCCATAGGTCCATTTTACAGATCGTTTCTAACGTCATCGATCATGATCATTTCAAAGTTCATTCCAATGTTCATCTTACATGTTTTCCCATAGGCCCTTTCACATATCGTTTCTCAAGTCATCCAATATGGTCACCCCACACGCTATTGCACAGTTCGTCTTATATGTCATCCCATAGGCCATTTCTCAGATCGTTTCTAAGGCCATCCAACATGGCCAGTTCACAAGGTCCATTCGCAGTCGATCTTACATGTCATCCTGTTATTTCAAAGATCGTTTCTAAGGTCATCCAACGATAATTTCACTAGTGAGCCACCCTTCCATGTCAGAAGTAATCCCAAAGGTCAGCTTACACACAAAGTCATAGTGGCCACTGAACAAATTTAGGAAAAAAATCATTTAATAAACACAGTCCGTTTTAATGGCATCGTCAGTAGTTTGTTAAATAAGTCGAGCTATCGTTGATACCTAGAAAAATTATATAAATATATGAGAGTCGTCCACTATTGTCGAGTGGTTTACGGCAGTGTGGTGCGTGTAATGAACTATGCATCAGTTATATAGTAATAGTAAATTAGATTTCAATCAGGAGCCAGGTGTGGCCACCTAGGGAGTAAAATTAAAAAAAATTCCTTCTCAATAACTGGTTAGTATAAATTAATCATATTTGATACATATTACCCCTATAAACGAGGGGTTTAAGTTTAAACCTAGAAGCCAGAAATAAACATAAATTTTACACTGGAACCCTATGAGGAAATTTTCAATTTTTCAATCATAAACATATATTTAACTTTTTCACTAGACATAACATTATAACAGCACTTCAGTCTGGCTTTGTCCCGAACGATTCAACTGTTAACCAGTTAGTTGATATATACAATACCTTTTGTAAGGCCCTGGATGACGGTAAAGAAATACGTACTGTCTTTTGTGATATTTCTAAAGCTTTTAACAGGGTTTGGCACAAGGGACTCCGTATTTAACTAAATGCTGTTGGAAAAACAGGAACTCTCCTATCATGGTTAACAAGTTATCTAGAAAATCGTAATCAATGTATTGTCGTATCCGGCTGTACATCCGATATGTCTAGTTTGAAAGCCGGGGTACCCCAAGGATCTATCCTAGGGCTTCTGTTGTTCCTTTTCTATATAAATGATATTGTAGAAAATATAAGCTCATCCATAAAATTATTTGCTGATGATACTAGTCTTTTTATTATAGTAGAATCACCAGATCTTGCCGCTTCTATGTTAAATTCTGATCTCAGAAAAATTCACAACTGGGCTGATAAATGGCTTGTTAATTTTAATCAAAATAAAACAGAATCGATGATTATTACCCGTAAAATCAACAAACCGATACATCCAAATATGTCTATGAATCAAACTGTTATACAAGACGTTATTACTCATAAACATCTGGGCCTTACTTTTTATAATAATGAATCATGGCATGAACACATTCAATACATAAAAGAAAAGGCATGGAAAAGAATAATAATTATGCTACTTTTAAAATTTCAATAAGATAGAAAATTACTTGAGATTATATATATTACTTTTATACGTCCAATTCTAGAAAATGCTAACATTGTCTGGGATAATTGCACTTTGTATGAAGTTACTGAAATAGAAAAGATTCAGTTGGAAGCAGCAAGAATAGTAACGGGAGCAATAAAACTTGTTTCTATATCAGCTCTGTACAAAGAGACCTGTTGGGAATCCTTAGAAATAAGAAGACAAAAACACAAACTTATCTTTTATTACAAAATGCATAATGGATTATCTCCTTCGTATCTCTGTTCACTATTACCTGAAAATGTTGGCTATAACATTCGAAATGCACAAGACCTTAGGACGTTATCATGCAATACTCAATAATATTTTAATCATTCATACCTTCTTCTGTGCGTGAATGGAATAATCTTCCTCACCTCATAAGAGAGTTGCCTTCCCTTAATATATTCAAATCAAATATTAACGCTAATAAACAAAAGGTTCCAAATCATTATTATACAAGAAACCGAACTGCCCAAATATATCATACACGACTACAAATTGCAGTAACTTGAATCAACATTTATTCAATAAAAACATAGTTGCAAGTTCAAATTGTCTTTGTGGTGAAATTGAGGACACATATCATTTTTTATTCAAGTGCTGACTATTTCACCAATATAGGCAAAGAATGATGACTGAAATAAAATTAGCTTATCCACATGATCCTTCCTTGAATGATCTTCTGTATGGTAATGAAAATCTTACACTTACTGACAACAACTCGATTTTCATGACAGTTCAAAATTATATTATAAAGACGTTTTGAGTATCGCACACAGTTAATTAGATAATGACTTGTCATGTTTTTACTTACTTAATTATAACAACACGCCTCTATTTGGTCTTGGATAGTAAGAAACAATGGTTAATGAATGGATTGGATTAATAAACATAAACTTGCAAAATACCTATCCCCTGTATCGGAATGAACCGATAATGAAAATAAAATCAGTGGAGTATCTTTCTTTCTTTCCTTCTCTTCAACCAATACTCTCTTTTTTATTTTTTGAAATATTCTGAATAAACCATTATTTTTGCACATTTGGCCAAATTGAAATTATTTCGGAACAATATGATAAAGTGTATAAGAAATGTAAAATAACTGTTATGGAAGCAGATTTACACAAGCTTCTAAAGCTTTTTTTCTGTATCCTTTCAACATAATTCGTTAAACGTATGACTTTATTGTTAAATGTATGCTAAATATATCTACTTGTCATACACATTCGATTCGGTTCAGTGAAGAGGATCGATGTGCGATAAGGGACCAGGTAAGTCTCTAAAGGGTTAATAATTACAAGTGTTGTCTAGAGATGGATCGTCAGATTATAACATAAATGATCATAATGAATAGAGATTTAAAGTTTGAGCGAGTTACGTGATGTTAAATTATGATTTTTTTTATAAACAAATAACCATTTAGAGTCTTGTTGCTTCCTGTCTTTTTCTTCAGCACCCATGTTTGGTGTATCCCTCACAATATTGCTGTTTGCATATAATGCTAGTAATATGCTACCATATCAAATATTTGAGTATTGCATGACTATCAGTATTTTCATTACTTTGATTTAAACATGACGTTTCAGATGACAATACTTGGAGAATATCTTCATCCGGTTATACGTTAATAGGTGTAGAGAATGAAATGAATAAAATTCGATTTTTACACCGCCCATTGAACGCCTGTTTCGTTCCAGTAAAAACTTTCAGGGGTCTTATTTTATAATATACAATAGCGGTTATACATGTGACATGAAAATATAGATCTACACAATATTAAGTAAAAGTTTGATATTTACAGAAGTAATAAAGCTAATGCCACAGTAGTGATACAAATAGACGAGAGCTCAAGATGCCTACCATGCTTATAAGATAATTTAATTATTGGATTCTGATGGTCAACATTTTTCTTGAAAATGTTTATGTTTAGTTTGTTACTTAAAACAATGAATATTCAGTAAACAAGAAAGGTGTTATCCTATCTAAAGGTGATATATTTTATTTGAAGATGAAATGTAGAATTAATGATTTTGTTATGGACTTTTATAAATGAATTGACCTGTAATCTGCTGCAATTTTTAATTCTATAGGCTACATTGCAATCGTAGGAAAAAAGATATTCTTAATCATTTAATTAAGAACACGTCTCGTTGATATTGTTTTAAAAATGTGCAATTTTCATGCGAAAGGTAAATACGTAATAATAACGCTAATTATTTGTAAATAAAATAACAAGATTTGAATGCTGTGCTATATAATGTGTTATTTAAAAGCAGAGAAACACATTCATATATTCAGTGCAAATAAACGTTTGATTTTGAGATTAAGATATTAATAATGTCTGAAATGGATTATAAAGATCTAAAAGGGTAAAATGCAGTTGTACATGAGCATGCTACCATACTTGTAAGAGCCGATTTATTCTCGTTCCTTAAGGAGGTGATCTGTTTAATATGGTAATATTTTCTTAATTGTGTAATAAAACACATCTTATATTTGTGCATATTTATTATTGAATGTGTTAAACTCGTTGAAAAAAAGATATATAGCTCGGCTCTTTTCTAACGCGTTTAGTAAATTCAACAATAAAAGCACTCATGTAAGATTCTCTATGTATATTATGGTGTTGTTGTGGCAGACAAAAAATAATTAACTTATGTATGAATATATGCCTATTGCTAATTATATCTAGTTTAAAACTTGATTCGGTCGTTCCTTATACATTTGACCTGAATAGTAACTGATTAATGAAGGCTACACATTTTTGAGTGATGTGATGAAAAAACATCTTATTAATGGTCATTATTTTATTAAATTTATTTAACTTTGTGACAAATATGTGGCCTTGAATAATATAATTTTGTAATCTCGTTGAATAAATTTAATAATAAATTAAGACCCATGTAAGATTCTCTTACTAAAATATGTTACATCAGATAAAATAACCTACTTACTTAGATATAAGATACTAGTATATAAATTATACAAAACGATGAAAATATAAAAAAAAACATTTTAGAATTTGGTATTTAAGAATATGAAATTTTATAATTTATGAAATGCAGTTTATGTGGTGATGAAACAGTAATGCACACAGATTGGTAGATTTATGTTGGACTTAAATGTTTGTTTCTTAGAGTATTTCTATAATCACTTTATTGTTATTCAATACTAGTAATCAAAAAGTACAATGGCAATGTTAAATTAGATGAATAACCGTTTCAGCTAAAACTTGAACCGACCATTGCAAATAGCATTATTCTATTATAATGCTTTATAACTTTTCCAATTTTCAACTAAAATTATATGTATGTCCATAGCTTATACAGGAAGCAAAACAAAGTACTCGCTTGTTTCATTTTGTAAATCTATTTGATAGACATTTTGTTTTGTTGCTGATGGTATTTTTAAATTTACTTTTATGAGTTCAATGGCTTATTGTTACTGTTTACTATTTCAGATAACCATGGATTCGAAGATAATGATAATTCTTCTTTTTGGAATTCCTACGGTGAGTATTTTGTTAACAATTTGATTAGGCATAATTGTTTTCATAAAACTTTCATTTGAGCACATCAAAAAGTTTTAAAATCTGATATACGTTCTTGAAGAAAGTTTTGGACAGGGCAACTTGAAACTTAAATCTTGTATTACTAGTTCTCTGAACATAAGTGCACAGATACGTTTTCAAATATTGATTGTTTTGGAATGTTTATATCTATTATACAATTTACTTTCCACGTAAATGTGTAGTTTGGGACTTGGAAACGTTTTCATCATAACCGATTGTTCCTTATATCCGAGTTCCTTATAGTCGTCGATTTTATATAACATATAAAAGGGTAAAATTGTGGACTTGAACTAATCGTTTAAACTGAGAACCTTATAATCGATAGAATTTCCTATAACAGAGTTTTACCAAACATGTATTTATTTTTTAATGAGGACAACCATAGCATTACTTTGAAATCCTAACTTACAATCGTGTTGAATCGTTCTCTCTATCACGTAATTATATTTATCACACAATTTACCGTGCAAGAGTGTAATAAACCCATGCCGTATTTTTTTATATTTACCGAGTGTAATATCACTTTCAAGTCATCTGTCGTACAACTTGGCAAATTGCAAAAGGACTTTCCGACTTGCCCGAATATATTAATAACGTCGGTTTGTCATGGTTAAATGACGTTATTTTGAGAGGTTACGTCATATGATGACTAATATGCTCGATTTTATTCTCGTTCCTTATAGAAGTGATCTGTTAAATAAATGGTAAATGTAAAATTTTCCTGAGTTATGTGATAAAATAAATCTTACATTTGTGCTCATTTATTATTGAATTCATTAAACTCGTTGAGAATAATAACATAATACTCGGAAGAGCCACGCATAATATGTTTTCCCAATTAATTTAATAAATTCAATGATAAATAAGTACTCATTTTTAAGATCATCTATATCTAACATGGAAATGCTGCCATAATGCGACTAACATAGTTCAAGTACTGAATATAACACAATGTCCATATTTATAAAAGTATTTGTTACATTCACTTTTGTATTTCTACTGATGCCCTAGCATCCAAATACTGTTTTCTTTAATAACAATATAGTCTTTATAATTTTTATCAAAACTATATTTTTCATTAGTCGAAAAAGAAATGGAACTCAAATGATACCATCTAATCATTTGAATCTAATAAAACCATTTTCTCCGCCTAAAATGATTTTAAATTAACAAATGTAGTTAACAATTAATACAAAGAGTGAAAATATCGTATTTATATTATCATTTTGTCAAAACACTACTGACGTATATGTCATATTGTATTATTTTGTGCTCACATGCCATTGCAATTAACGTATTGTGATCGGTATATCTAAACAATGTATAAGGCTATGTTCTGTTTTGTTTAATGAGTGTTCAGTTCATTGTCCGATAGAGTTTTCTATAGACTGAAAACTGATAATTTAACATACGATAAAATCATTTTGGAAGATACAGATTTAAATACTTTATTAATTCATTGCATGATAATAACCATATATTTAATGACATTTTTGATAAATTATTATAAAACGAAATTGAATTAAACGCGTTTAAATAATGTATCTAATAGTATATATGATATATCCTTTAAAACAAATGATAGAATATTTAAAACGAATTCAGAACATCAAGTTAAAAAAGTCCCCATGTTTTAATGAAACTGTAGAAAGCAAAAAAGAAAATTCTAAATAATGATGAAAAAAGTAAATTATCGTCTGTAAGCAAGACCCCACCCCAAGAAAATCTGGAAACATAGAGGCAAATACAAAGAACCAATAGTCATAATTCGAGCGATATTAATATGCAAGATTTCGTGGACCATTTGAAATCTATTTCAAAAATACCACATGGGCAGTTTTAAGCTGATGAGCGTATTCCGGACATGCAACCGGAATCACTGTGTACTGAAGATCTTGACTGTCCAGTAGGTATTGAGGGAATTTCAAAAACGATAGAAGAAAGACGAAAAAATAGTGCAGACTTTTTTAAATTAATTTTAAAGATTTTATTAGTCCATATTTAAAGGATATTTTCAAGCATATATTTTACTACCGAGGATTTCTCAATATTTCCATTGTCTTTACGAAATAGAATTAATCACTGAAGGCTCATACTTACAAGATTTCTGTTTTCGATAGACTTAATCTTAACATTAAAACAAAAAAAGTCCCTTTTTGACTCGATGATACTTCTATTTATCTGATATTGAGCGGAGGTTTGGGAGTATTTATGATTTCAAAGACGTAGATAAAATTCATATTAAATTCTGCAAATTGATTTAGGTGTTCGTCAGCAAACTTCAGATCTAGCGGTGTTAGGGAAAATGAGAAGGCTTCGGCTGTCAATTATATCTAAGGAGAGAGCATTAAAATTTTGGACTAATATAAGGAAAACAGAAATTCATATATTTATAGATATTTTATTGATCAACTCATAAATATCCCTGGTAAATGTTGGTCGGATAATGTGAAGGAATACATGTATATACTAGAATATTGTAGATAACTTTTAATACACTTCAGTGGCGTAAATGATTTACCCACGTTGACATATTTTCGGAAGTTTAAAGAAACTAGTTAATTTTTTAAGATTATTTAGATGTAAGAAAAAAGGCAATTTGAAAACAGTTAACGTGCCTCAGATATAGCTCTCATGAATTTGAATTTGGAAGATTTAATGATATAAATAGAGAAAATAGGTCAGTGTAAATTGTGTCTCTTAAGGTCATTAAATCTGAATATCAATTTTACTATGTTGCCTCATGTCATTAAAGTATAATTTTTAAATAGGTCATCTTAGCCCATTGTCATTTTTAAATTATATGTCAAATCAGAATAAGATTATATTTTTAAAATGGAAAATATGTATCTGAAGCTTTTAAGATAAGAAAACAAGCACAAGTACAAGTCAAAACTATTTAATAATAAAACTGCCATAGTAATATGACGCTAATTACGGAGAAAGTCTCGGTACAGTATAACTGTTTCCTACTTAATCCGCCTATAGTTTAGTTATTTACCTTTAGTAATTACATAATTAACCGTCTGACGTTTTAGCATACGGAATCTAGCTTTCCTTTAGTATTTACATATTTAACCGTTTGACGTTAAAGCACACGAAATCTAGCTTACCTTTAGTGATTACATATTTAACCGTCTGGCGTATTAGCACAAACAATCTAGCTAACCTTAAGTTGATTCATATTTAACCGTCTGAAGTTGTGACACAAGAAATCTAGCTGACATTGATAATTACATATTTAACCGTCTGACGTGTTAGCGCACACAATCCAGCTTACCTTTAGCTGTTGCTACTTTAACCGTCTGGCGTATTAGTACACAAAATCAAGCTTACCTTTAGTTGTTTCATATTTAACCGTCTGGCGTATTAGTACACAAAATCAAGCTTACCTTTAGTTGTTTCATATATAACCGTCTGACGTAATAGCACACAAAATCTAGCTGACATTAATAATTATATATTTAACCGTCTGACGCAAGCGCACAAAATCTAGCTTACCTTTAGTAATTACATGTTTGACCGTCCGACGTATTAGCACACACAATCTAGCTTAATTTTAGTTTTTACATATTTAACTATCTGTCGTATCAGTACAAGAAATCTAGCTGACATTAATAATTACATATTTAGTCGTCTGACGTATAAGCGCACAAAATCTAGCTTACTTTTAGTTGTTACACATTTAACCGTCTGGCGTATTAGCACACAAAATCTAGCTTACCTTTAGTTGTTTCATATTAAACCACCTGACGTTATAGCACACGAAATATAGATGACATTAATAATTACATATTTACCCATCTGACGTTTTAGCATACAAAATCCAGCTTACCTTTAGTTGTTACACATTTAACCGTCTGGCGTATTAGCACACACAATCTAGCTTATCTTTAGTTGTTACATATTTGACCGTCTGACATTATAGCACACGATATCTAGCTGACATTAAAAATTAAATATTTAAATTTCTGACGTTTTAGCACACGAAATCTAGCTTACCTTTAATAATTACATGTTTAACCGTCTGGCGTATTAGCACACGAAATCTAGCTGACATTAATAATTACATATTTATCCGTTTGACGTATTAACGCACGAAATCTAGCTTACCTTTAGTTGTTATACATTTAACCGTCTGGCATATTAGCACACACAATTTAGCTCACCATTAGTTGTTACATATTTAACCGTCTGATGTATTAGCACACAAAATCTAGCTTATGTTTAGTTGTTACTTTTCTTACTGCCTGGCGTATTAGCACATGAAATCTAGCTGACATTAATAATTACATATTTATCCGTTTGACGTATTAACGCACGAAATCAAGCTTATCTTTAGTTGTTATACATTTAACCGTCTGGCGTATTAGCACACACAATCTAGCTCACCATTACTTGTTACATATTTAACCGTTTGATGTTTTAGCATACACAATCTAGATTACCTTTAGTTGTTACACATTTAACCGTCTGGCGTATTAGCACACAAAATCTAGCTGACTTTAATAATTACATATTTAACCGTTTGACGAATTAGCGCACGAAATCTAGCTTACCTTTAGTTGTTATACATTTAACCGTCTGGCGTATTAGCACACACAATCTAGCTCACCATTAGTTGTTACATATTTAACCGTCTGATGTATTAGCACACAAAATCTAGCTTACCTTTAGTTGTTACCTTTCTTACCGTTTGGCGTATTAGCACACACAATCAATCTTACCTTGAGTAATTACATATTTAACAGTCTGACGTTTAGCATACCTTTGGCTTTTACAAATCTAACCGTCTGGCGTTTTAGCATACACAATCTAGATTACCTTTAGTTGTTACACATTTAACCGTCTGGCGTATTAGCACACGAAATCTAGCTGACATTAATAATTACATATTTAACCGTTTGACGTATTAGCGCACGAAATCTAGCTTACCTTTAGTTGTTATACATTTAACCGTCTGGCGTATTAGCACACACAATCTTGCTCACCATTAGTTGTTACATATTTAACCGTCTGATGTATTAGCACACAAAATCTAGCTTACGTTTAGTTGTTACCTTTCTAACCGTTTGGCGTATTAGCACACAAAATCAATCTTACCTTGAGTAATTACATATTTAACAGTCTGACGTTTTAGCATTACACAATCTAGCTTACCTTTAGTAATTACATATTTAACCTTCGGGTGTTTCAGCACACACAATCAAGCTTACCTTTATTAATCACATATTTAACCGTCTGACGTAATAGCACACGAAATCTAGCTAATAGTTATAATTACATATTTAACCGTCTGACTTATTAGCACACAAAATCTAGCTTACCTTTAGTTGTTACAGATTTAACCGTCTGGCGTATAAGAACACGAAATCTAGTTTACCTTTAGTTGTTACAGATTTAACCGTCTGGCGTATAAGCACACGAAATCTAGCTTACCTTTAGTTGTTACATATTTAACCGTCTGGCGTTATAGCACACAAAATCTAACTGACATTAAAAATTACATATATGATAGTCTGACGTAAGCGCACAAAATCTAGCTTACCTTTAGGAATTACATGTTTAACCGTCTGACGTATTTACAAACAAAATCTAGCTTAGCTTTAGTTGTTATATATCAAACTGTCTGGCGTATTAGCACACAAAACCAAGCTTACATTTGGTAATTACATATTTAACTGTCTGACGTATTAGCACACACATTCTAGCTTACATTTAGTAATTATATATTTACTCGTCTGACGTATTACGTCTCACACAACAGTTAGTTTTGTACTGTTCTAAATAATATATAGAGAAATGCTCTTTTGGACCACTGGATACAGTACCAATGGTTCTAAAAGTGTCTTGTTACCCTAAATAGTCCTTTGTTGGTACAATTATGCAGAATAAAACATGGATGTGACCCTGTTGCTTTTTCACAGTTTCGATGATATGATTGCACCCCTTCATTTTTGACAATTCTACCAATTTATAATAGTGTATCACTACGCATCTTTAAACTGTTATATCTTTACCAACCAGTACTCCGAGTACCCAGTATCATCCAAGCTTGGTAGAAATCATGAAAATATTCAAATGTTTCCATATGCACAAAGAAATGTGACATTTTATTGCCCAGCAGCTTAGCAAAACTCTACTTTCTTGGGCGTAAGTATCTACCGTCATGTAAGGGAGGTAATTCTTAGGTTAAGACCTGTTAGCACAGAGAGCCAAGCTTATCGTTAATAATTTTAGATCTAACCGTCTGACGTTTTAGCAAATAAAGTCAATTTGCGTTTTTGTAACCGGGATTTGATAAGATAAATATTAGTCTATTCCGAGTTTCTTCTTTTAATTGGGTTGAAGAAAAAGCCTTTAATATGTATAACAATACAATTTAACAAACATTAAAACATAAATAACATAACACAACATTTCACAATACAATTAAAATTACAATTTTTTCCAAATTTACAACGCGACTTATTAAGTTGAATAATATAAGATCTTACATGGGTTTGAGGTTCGGATAGAAAAGTCTGTTTTGGCGAGTTCCCACGAAAACAGTTATCCCGAGTGACTGACTCTTCTATCCGAGCCATAAATGCCATTATTGATGCTTTTCCTTGCATACCAAACACATTTAATAATTATTCAAACTTAGTTTATCATTTGTTTACAACAGTCGCTTTTAAGACGATAAATCATATGATTTACGTCATTTGTTCTTTACGTTACGTCATAAATGAATCTTAACGTCATAGCGCGAGAATTTTATCTCGGTCCAAGAGTGAGAAAGAAAAATCTAACCCTGGTAAAAATGCAGGTATCGTTATCCGGTCCGCAAAAAAATACTATTATAGAACTTACCAGGATATGCCCTTGTCATTTCAAACTATGTATTTTGATACAACGACCTACTCAACTTTATTTGATTTATTTTAGACAATGATTTAACATGTAGTGGTTTGGTCGATGTCTAGAGACAGAAAACAGAAATTGCTATTTTTTTTTTAATTTTGGGTGCATGCATTGCTTGGTGTGTCCAAACTCATATCATTCACTTTTCAAACATTGTCACTCCCAAACTAATTATCAACTCACATTACTCAATTGTCAATCACTGTCACTAACAAGCGAACCCACATCACCAACTTGTCAATCACTGTCACTCCCAAACTAATTACTAATTCACATCACTCACTTGTCAATCACTGTCACTCCCAAACTAATAACTAACTCACATCACTCACTTGACAATCACTGTCACTCCCAAACTAATTACTAACTCACATCACTAACTTGTCAATCACTGTCATTCTCAAGCTAGCTCACATCACTCACTTGTCAATCACTGTCACTCCTAAACTAACTCACATCATTCACTTGTCAATCTCTGTCACTCCCGAACTAAGTCACTTCACTCACTTGTCAATCACTGTCACTCACAAACTAATATCTAACTCACATCACTCGAACTTCAATCACTGTCACTTCCAAGCTAACTTACATCATTCACTTGTCAATGACTGTCTCTCATAAACTAAATCACTTCACGCACTTCTCAATCACTATCACTCCAAAACTAATTACTTACTCACATCACTCACTTGGTATTCACTGTCTCTTCCAAGCTAACTTACATCATTTAATTGTTAATCATTGTCTCTCATAAACTAAATCACTTCACGCACTTGTCAATCACTATCATTTCAAAACTAATAACTAACTCACACCACTCACTTGGTAATCACTGTCACTCTCAAGTTAACTTACATCATTCACTTGTTCATCACTGTAACTTCTAAGCTAACTCACATCATTCACTTGTCAATCACTGTCTCTCATAAACTAAATGACTTCACGTTGCATCACTCCAAAACCATTTACTAACACACATCACTCACTTGGTTATCACTGTCACTTCCAAGCTAACTCATATCACTCACTTGGTAATCACTGTCACTTCCAAGCTAACTCACATCACTCACTTGGTTATCACTGTCACTTCCATGATAACTCATATCACTCACTTGGTAATCAATGTTACTTCCAAGCTAACTCACATCACTCATTTGGTTATCACTGTCACTTCAAAGCTAACTCACATCTCTCAATTGTTAATCACTGTCACTTCCATGGTAACTCACATCACTCACTTGGTTATCACTGTCACTTCCAAGCTAACTCACATCACTCACTTGGTAATCGCTGTTATTACCATGGTAACTTACATCACTCACTTGGTAATCGCTGTCACTTCCAAGCTAACTCACATCACTCACTTGGTAATCACTGTCACTTCCATGGTAACTCACATCACTCATTTGATTAACACTGCCACTTCCAAGCTTACTCACATCACTCACTTGGTTATCACTGTCAATTCTAAGCTAACTCACATCACTCACTTGGTTATCACTGTCACTTCCAAGCTAACTCACATCACTCACTTGGTAATACTGTCACTTCCATGGTACTCACATCACTCACTTGGTAATCGCTGTCACTTAAATGGTCAGCCATATCACTCACTTGGTTATCACTGTCACTTCCAAGCTAACTCACATCACTCACTTGGTAATCACTGTCACTTCCATGGTACTCACATCACTCACTTGGTTATCGCTGTCACTTAAATGGTAACCCATATCACTCACTTGGTTATAACTGTCACATCCAAGTTAACTCACATCACTCACTTGGTAATCACTGTCAATTCTAAGCTAACTCACATCACTCACTTGGTAATATTACTGTCACTTCCAAGCTAAGTCACATCACTCACTTGGTAATCACTGTCACTTCCAAGCTAACTCACATCACTTCACTGTTATCATCATGTCACTTCCAAGCTAACTCACATCACTCACTTGGTATAACTGTCACATCCATGCTAACTCACATGCACTCACTGGTAAATCACTGTTACTTCCAAGCTAACTCCCCTCACTCACGGGATATCACTGTCTACGTTCATGGCTAAACTCACATCTCTCACTTGGTAATCACTGTCACTTCCATTGTAACTCACATCACTCACTTAGTTATCACTGTCACTTTCATGGTAACTCACATCACTCACTTTGTAATCACTGTAACTTCAAAGCTAACTCACATCACTCATTTGATAATCACTGTCACTTCCATGCTCACTCACATCACTGACTTCGTAATCACTGTAACTTCCAAGCTAACTCACATCACTCACTTAATAATCGCTGTCACTTCCATGGTAACACTCATCACTCACTTGGTAATCACTGTCACTTTCATTGTAACTCTCATCACTCACTTGGTAATCACTGTCACTTCCATGGTAACTCCAATCATTCACTGTCACTTCTAAATTCACTATCACTCCAAAATTAAATAACAGAGTGAATGACATTGAAAGGAATCAAAATACAAATATTGGAAATACCTGGTAAAATAATGAAACTATTAACAATACCGAAATGGATAATGCGTACATCTTATATCTTTCTTTTCCCGAACAAAAATACCTAGTTCAATGCCAGAGAAACATTACTGATGTCGCGCTAATGCCAAGAAAATAAAATGGACGGTATTTAAAAAGATTATAGGCACATACCTTTCAGAAATACCAACTCAGAAAGAAATAAACACAAAGAGACTTTAACGGGTCAGACTAATACCAAATAATAAGAAGGGAGGATAATAAAATGGGCCATTCGAATGCCTTCTCGATGGTTAATTCGTCCCTTATCAAGACGATGCTCCGTTTATAATTAACATTTGATAATAATTGTATGAATCATAATGATTACTATTTAATTTTGCTGTTTTAACAGTATCTTTAAGATAATCTTTTTACTTTCAGTTCTATATAGATGTAGCTCTCGGCCAGAACGGTAAGTAATTAATTGATTGTTATACATATTTCTACTCAAAAGGTCAAATGTTTTACTCCGTTTCTCTTAGATCTATTATTATTAAGAAAATATATATAAGATTTTTTTCACTGCGTCAATCTCAACGGTCATCATAACCAAACCTCTCGATCGGAAGAGAAAATATCGGCATCTTTCTTATTGAAGCTAGTTGTTTTTACCATTAATTCTGCTTTATTTTTAATTAAGCATATTATGCGCTTACGTCGCATATCACAGTGTTGGGCATAAACCAGATCTGATTTATTTGAAATAAATGAATATTATACTATACAACCAGAGGTGGTACATTTTGAATTTATGTTGTCATAATATACACAATTCATTAAGGTAAATGGGCCACAGATCAGTCAGTGAAACATAGAGGAATTTCCTAAAATACGATCCATAGATAAATTGTTTTAGCTTTTATATGAGGAGATTTAATATGTGTTTAATGTCGTTATAAAAGTTTAAGCATACTTTCTTTGTTTATGAATAAACCAGGTTAAGGTTACACCTGGCTTTTGGCTGAGTTAAAAAATTGATTCGGTTTAACGCTTGAACGTCTATAAAAGAAAGATCCAGTTGTATCTGTTGAAAAAAACACACACTTAAAATCTTGGCCAAGTAGTAAAAATGACGATTATCTTCATGATTCGTGTTTGAGTTATATCATATCTTTAATGCATACATTTTTACTGGTTCTGTTTATTTATGGCAATTATTACTGCGTCGTCCATTATCGCGCATTGTTTTAATCTTCAAATAATGTTGAGGCAACACATCCGAATTGATTGTCTTTCCTATGGCCAGCAACTGTATGTTCCGCTAACGATTCTTTTTGCAAAAATGTGGACATTTTGGAGAACCTTAAACAACGATGAGTCAAAACCTTTACTTCTTTAATAGGCAATTCGTATAACAATATCTGCTTATAACCCTGTTAAAGCTACATACTGCTGTCCACTCTTTGTAATCATTTAGTTCCCCATTGTATATTTCAATAAATTTAGGTACTTGTCTCTGTTCCCATTTTAACCGTTTGCTTATATCCCAAATTGTTTCATTTTTGGCAATGTGCGGGTTTAATAAAAAAAAAATCATTTCTTGTTTACAAAATTTATCGGCCAGCTCAGATTTATTTAGTCTGTAGAAAGAACCCATCTCTCCCGATTGGGTCCGTTCAATAGCAATTATTACAAGCACACTGATTGATCAGATGCTACAGGGAAAGTTTGAATACGCGTTCAATTGCAATGAATTGTGGGGCAGTCACCGAATTCTCTGCTTTTTTCATTGGTGGTTAATAGACCTGATACGGGAGATATCAGGTTCTGGGACAGACTTAGATTGATAAGTAAAACAACTTAGTACTTTTGTCCTCTACTTCCTAAATCTGACAGCTTCTCTCCCCTATTTTTGCCTCTTTCACATTCTATCCAGCGCACACTTGTATCAGCTTACTGTATCTACACTATATGGTCCGACGGATATACCTTATGAATATAAATGAACTTAGTATTATTATCTTACTGTATCATACTATACACGTATACGATGAGAGGGACACGTTATATATCTACTGAATGAGCTATCACATTATATACGTATACAATTGGACGGACACGTAATGTATTAACTGTTTGCGCTATCACACTATACACGTATATAATGGGAGGGACACGTAGAGTATCAACTGTATGCGCTTTCACACTACACACTTATTAAATGTGAAGTACATGTAATGTATTAGCTGTATGCGCTATCACACTGTACATGTTTACAATGGGAGTGACAGGTTATGTATCAACTGTATGCGCTATAACACTTTACATGTTTACAATGGGAGGTACATGTAATGTATTAACTGTATGCGCTATCACACTATACATGTTTACAATGGGAGGTACATGTAATGTATTAACTGTATGCGCTATAACACTTTACATGTTTACAATGGGAGGTACACGTAATGTATTAACTGTATACGCTATCACACTATACATGGATATAATGGGAGGTACACGTAATGTATTAACTGTATGCGCTATCACACTATACATGTTTACAATGGGAGTGACACATTATGTATCAACTGTATGCGCTATCACACTGAACATGTTTACAATGGGAGTGACAAGTAATGTATCAACTGTATACGCTATCACACTTGACATGTTTACTTTACATGTTTACAATGGGAGTGACAAGTAATGTATTAACTGTATGCGCTATAACACTTTACATGTTTATAATGGGAGGTACATGAAATGTATTAACTGTATGCGCTATCACATTATACATGGATAAAATGGGAGGTACACGTTATGTATTAACTGTATGCGCTATCACACTATACATGGATATAATGGGAGGTACACGTAATGTATTAACTGTATGCGCTGTCAAACTATACATTGTTACAATGGGATTAACACGTAATGTATTAACTGTATGGGCAACCACACTATACATGTTTACAATGGGATAAACACGTAATGTATTAACTGTATGGGCTATCACACTATTCATGTTTACAATGGGATTATCAAGTAATGTATTAACTGTATGGGCTAACACACTGTACATGGATAAAATGGGAGTGACACGTAATGTAGTAACTGTATACGCTATCACACTATACATGTTAACAATGGGATTAACACGTAGTGTATTAACAGTATGGGCTACCGCACTATACATGGATATAATGTAATTGACACGTAATGTATTAACTGTACGCGCTTTCACACTATATATGTTTAAAATGGGATTGACACGTAATGTATCAACTGTATGCGCATTCACACTATTTATGTTTACAATGGGAGTGACACAGAAAGTATTAACTGTATGCGCTATCACACTATACTTGGATATAAGGGAGGTACACGTAATGTATGAACTGTTTGCGCTATCACACTATATATGTTTACAATGGGAGTGACACGTAATGTATTAACTGTATGCGCTTTCACACTATACATAGATATAAAGGAAGTACACGTAATGTATTAACTGTATGCACTTTCACACTATAGACATAAATAATGGGAGGGACACGTAATGTATCAACTGTTTGCACTATCACACTATATATGTTTACAATGGGAGTGACATGTAATGTATTAACTGTATGCGCTATCACACTTTACTTTGATATAAGGGAGGTACACGTAATGTATTAACTGTATGCTCTATCACACTATACAAATAAATAATGTAAGGGGCACGTAATGTATCAACTGTTTGCGCTATCACACAACACTTGGATGTAAGGGAGGTACACGTAATGTATTAACTGTATGCGCTATCACACTATACACATATATAATAGGAGGGACACGTAATGTATTAACTGTATGCGCTATCACACTACACACTTATGAAATGGGAGGTACATGCAATGTATTAGCTGTCTGCGCTATCACACTATACATGTTTACAATGGGAGTGACACGTAATGTATCAACTGTATGCGATATCACACTTTACATGTTTACAATGGGAGTGACAAGTTATGTATCAACTGTATGCGCTTTCACACTTTACGTGTTTACAATGGGAGTGACACGTAATGTATTAAGTGTATGCGCTATCACACTACACTTGGATATAAGGGAGGTACATGTAATGTATCAACTGTATGCGCTATCACACTATACACATATATAATAGGAGGGACACGTAATGTATTAACTGTATGCGCTATCACACTACACACTTATGAAATGGGAGGTACATGTAATGTATTAGCTGTCTGCGCTATCACACTATACATGTTTACAATGGGAGTGACACGTAATGTATCAACTGTATGCGCTATCACACTTTACATGTTTACAATGGGAGTGACAAGTTATGTATCAACTGTATGCGCTATCACACTTTACGTGTTTACAATGAGAGTGACACGTAATGTATTAACTGTATGCGCTATTACACTATACATGGATATAATGAGAGGTACACGTAATGTACTAACTGTTTGCGCTATCACACTTTACACATATATAATGGGAGTGACACCTAATGTATCAACTGTATGCGCTATCACACTATACGTGTTTAAAATGGGAGTGACACGTAATGTATCAACTGTATGAGCTATCACACTATCCATGTTTACAATGGGAGTTACACGTAATGTATCAACTGTATGCGCTATCACACTTAAACATGTTTACAATTGGAGTGACAAGTTATGTATAAACTGTATGCGCTATCACACTTTACGTGTTTACAATGGGAGTGACACGTAATGTATTAACTGTATGCGCTATTACACTATACATGGATATAATGAGAGGTACACGTAATGTATTAACTGTTTGCGCTATCACACTTTACACGTATATAATGGGAGTGACACCTAATGTATCAACTGTATGCGCTATCACACTATACATGTTTAAAATGGGAGTGACACGTAATGTATCAACTGTATGCGCTATCACACTATCCATGTTTACAATGGGAGTTACACGTAATGTATCAACCGTATGCGCTATCACACTATACATGGATAAAATGGGAGTGACGTGTAATTTATTAGCTGTATGCGCTATCACACTTTACATGTTTACAATGGGAGTGACACGTTATGTATCAACTGTATGCGCTATCACACTTTACATGTTTACAATGGGAGTGACAAGTAATGTATCAACTCTATGCGGTATTACACTTTACATGTTTACAATGGGAGGTACATGTAATGTATTAACTGTATGCGCTATCACACTATACATGTTTACAATGGGAGTGACGCGTAATGTTTTAATTGTATGCGGTATCACACTATACATGGAAATAATGGGAGGTACACGTAATGTATTAGTTGTATGCGCTATCACACTATACATGTTTACAATGGGATAAACACGTTATGTATTAACTGTATGTGCTACCACCGTATACATGGATATAATGGTAATGACACGTAATGTATTAACTGTATGGGCTATCACACTATACCTGTTTACAATGGGAGTGACACGTAATGTATTAACTGTATGCGCTTTCAAAATATACATGTTTACAATGGGAGTGACACGTAATGTAATAACTGTATGCGCTATCACACTATATATGTTTACAATGGGAGTGACACGTAATGTATTAACTGTATGTGCTGTCACACTATACTTGGATATAAGGGGAGGTACACGTAATGTATTAACTGTATGTGCTACCATACTATACATGTTTTTCAATGGGAGTGACACGTTATGAATCAACTGTATGCGCTATTACACTTTACATGTTTACAATGGGAGGTACAAGTAATGTATTAACTGTATGCGCTATCACTCTATACATGGATAAAATGGGAGGTACTCGTAATGTATTAACTGTATGCGCTATCACACTATACTTGGATATAAGGAGAGGTAAACGTTATGTATTAACTGTATGTGCTATCACACTATATATGTTTAAAATGGGATTGACACGTAATGTATTAACTGTATGCGCTATCACACTATACATGTACATAATGGGAGTGACACGTAATGTATCAGCTGTATGCTCTATCACACTATACATGTTTACAATGGGAGTGACACGTTATGTATCAACTGTATACGCTATTACACTTTACATGTTTACAATGGGAGGTAAATGTAATGTATTAACTGTATGCGCTGTCACACTATACATGGATAAAATGGGAGATACACGTAATGTATTAACTGTATGCGCTATCACACTATACAAATTTACAATGGAAGTGATGCATAATGTATTAACTGTATGCGCTATCACACTATACATGGATATAATGAGAGGTACACGAAATGTATTAACTGTATGCGCTATCACACTATACATGTTTACAATGGGATTAACACTTAATGTATTAACTGTATGGGCTACCACACTATACATGGATATAATGGGAGTGACACGTAATGTATTAACTCTATGCGCTATCACACTTTACATGTTTACAATGGGAGTGACTCGTAATGTATTAACTGTATGCGCTATTACACTATGCATGTTTACAATGGGAGTGACACGTAATGTATCAAATGTATGCGCTTTCACACTATATATGTTTACAATGGGAGTGACATATAATTTATCAACTGTATGCGCTATCACACTATATATATGTTTACAATGAGAGTGACACGTAATGTATTAACTGTATGGGCTACCACACTATACATCTTGACAATAGGAGTGACACGTAATGTATAAACTGTATGGGCTACCACACTCTACATGCTTACAATGGGAGTGACACGTAACGTATTAACTGTATGGGCTACCACACTCTACATGTTTACAATGGGAGGGACACGTAATGTATTAACTGTATGCGCTATCACACTATACATGTTTACAATGAGAGTGACACGTAATGTATTAACTGTATGGGCTATCACACTATACATGTTTACAATGGGAGTGACACGTAATGTATTAACTGTATGCGCTATTACACTATACATGTTTACAATGGGAGTGACACGTAATGTATTAACTGTATGCGCTATCACACTATACTTAGATATAATGGGAGGTACACGTATTGTATTAACTGTATGTGCTATCGCACTATACATGTTTAAAATGGGATTGACACGTATTGTATTAACTGTATGCGCTGTCACAGTATATACGTATACGATTGGAGTGGCACGTAATGTATTACCTGAATGCGCTATCACAATATACACGTATATAATGGGAGTGACACGTAATGTATTAACTGTATGTGTTATCACACTATACACATAAATAATACGAGTGACAAGTAATGTATTAAATGTATGCGCTATCGTACTATACATGTTTACAATGGGAATGACACGTAATGTATTAACTGTAAGCGCTATCACACTATACACGTATATAATAGGAATGACTAGTAATGTATTAACTGTATGCGCTATCACACTACTCTCGTTTATAATGGGAGGGACACGTAATGTATTAACTGTATGCGCTATCACACTATACACGTATATAATGGGAGGGACACATTATGTATTATACAATGTAGTACAGGATGAATCCTCACGAAGAGTTATTTTGCAACAGTTCCACATAATTAAACGCAATTAAAGCGAACTCACCTCAGCAAAATGCAGAAATGAAGATATTGTCATTATGCGATACTTGTTATTCCTAAAGTGTCACTTAAATTGTCATTATGAGATAGTTGTGTTCCAAGCGTTTATCTTAAATTGTCTTTATGAGATAGTTGTGGTTCCTAAAGTTTTTCCTATATTGCATTATGATATAGTTTTTGTTCCTTATGTTTAACTTAAATTGTCATTTTGAGAAATCTTTTGTTTCAGAAGTTTATCTTGGCCTTTCATTATATTGTTGTTGTTCCTAAAAATTGTAATAGGTTTGTATGCTGTTATCATCAAGTTAATCTTGATCACAAGCACTAAAATGTACGTTAAGAAACGATTCAATCATATTGATATAGATGTAATAACAGTAAGTCGTTTTCCATTGGTTTTAAACTTGTTACAAAACTTGTTACATTAGTTCGTGTTATGAGAGAGCAAACACATAACTTCTAGACAGAATGGCTCTGATTGAAAGAGTGAGTCTGAAAATTCACACCCGGTCCAAACGATTACCACTGAATTGATGCTGGTGCTGATGTTAACCACTTAGAATGTGTACATGTGAATTATAGTGTCATAAGTAGTAAAAAGTGCACTCGTATCTAAAATGTTACATTTACTAACCTATCTAAACATTCAGGACATGTTCCGTTGATTTCTATACCCAGTAATATCAGTAAACCGGAATATGCTATAAATCGTGCACTTTCAGAGCTTCTTTTTAGTAGGATAACTCTACAAATCGAAACCTTTCTGTTCATCATGTTCTTGTACTTTGATGCATTTACGTCCATACACCAGAATAACTTAATCTCTTCTTTATTTTGAACATTAAATGGACAATGTCATACCAATTGATAGCGTTAGGCATAATTAAAAAATCAACAGTCAACATAGAAAGCATAGAAAAAAAGGTCAATAAAATAAACTGTAAAGTTGATTAATTGGAAAACAAAGTCAACAGTATTGAAACCAGATTAACTGAAGTTGAAACAGCATGTACATTTATAAGTCAACACTATGACGGAACATAGAAAAAAATTTGATACTACAAAAACGGCAATGAAAGATATAAATGATACATGTCAAAGTTTTGATAACAAAATAAAATAAACAGAACTTCAGAGTAAACAACTGCAAACTAAAGTCAGTGATCTCGCGGCTCGCACTCTAAGAGGAAATCTGTTATTTCATGGGATAACAGAACCAACAATTGAAAACTGTGAAGAACTTATTCTAGCACTTATTAAAACGATATGCAAATTACAAAGGATATATCACTTCATAGAGTCCATAGGATAGGCTCAACAAGGGCAGAGGGCCTAGATTAAAAGTTCCACGACTATAAGGATAGAGAATTAGAAAGGACGACGTCCATAACAAAATCCAACGATCTCAAAGTACATAACTTGGGCATATCCATTAACAAACAAAAGCTGTACTTGCCAAACGACGGGAGTTATATCATTTTATGGATAGAGAAAAAGCAGCGGGAAAATCATTAAAATGGACTGGCGCAAAACTTCTACTTCTAGTGGGGTGGGGGGGCGGGGGGGGGGGGGGGGGGTATGGGCTCCGAGAACAAGCAATTTATCTGATATATTAGAATTAGCTTTTAAAATTATCAATAAAGAAGAAAAATCATTTGTGTCAATGCTTCAAAATGATTTGACAAAAATTGCTTTACAGCGAAACATAATATTTCAAAAGAGCAAAATAATATTTATAAAAAAAAGTTTGAAAATTTAGAATTTTATTTACACACGAGTACTATAACTAAGTACGAAAACAGGCAAACACAATAAATAAATTAAAGGGATAACGAAATTCGAAAACTCAACTAAGAAAATTCTGGAAATCTATTAATAAAAGTATAACCCCCTAAAAAAGAACAAGCTATGAAATGAATATAAATGATTTTTTTTTTAAAAATAATTTAAATTCACTATATGAAGACAATAATGATATACGAAACTGACAATGTACCAAATATTAATGATGATGAATTGACTCGCAAATATTTGTTTTGTTTATAATATTCATTATTTCAGAATACACAATTGTATATGCATATAGCAATATATTTAGTAATGAAATGTAAAGGAAAGATGCATATATGATAGGAGTTTTTCATTTAAACGATGAAATAGCAACAGAAAAGCATTTAATAAACTGATAACATATATGTATAGTGGTAATTATTATTTTTTTTGTGAATTTAATGCTTATCTTCCAATCTTTTGGAACTGCATTTATTAAATCAAGATATGTAAGAAAATGGAACTTTTAAAATATCAAACAAGAGCATTGTTTCATTATCATCGATTTTATCATTTATGAAATATTCTTTTTTACAAATTTCTTATAATAGGCTATTTTATTATTTATTTTAATGTTGTTATTTTAGAAGATGGGTTCTGATAAACTATCTTCACGTAGCAGGATTGATTTGGAGTCTATTTGTGACAAGAATTTAACACATTTCCAAAAGCTATTAATTTTGTTTGATTTTGAAAAAACCTTCCTTATGTAAGAAACATATTTTATTTTCACCCAAACCCTCAAATTGTTTTAAATCTTTGTTTTACATGGCGCAAACTTTTCTGGATTTAAGAGTTGTTTTAACCCTTGACATTTTTAAAGAGTCACTGAAAGATCTCATGAGTGGAAACGCTAAGCCACCTTCTTCAATTGTATCAATAATAATATTTCTTCTTTATTTTATCTGGTTTCTAAATACAAATTTTGAAACTTGATCGTTAATATATTCTGGAATATCCAGAAGAACAGTTAAACATTGAATAACTATTGGTAATACAAAAGTTTGTATGCCGGTTGTTCTTCCAGTAAGTGACGAATTACGAAAAGACCAATCGTTTATTTCTTTTTTTTTTCATTTTTTTATTGTATAATGAAAGTTTTGAATAGCCATATTGTCACTTTGAAAGTTAATATCTATGCCTAATTATTTAAACATTCTTTTTTCATTCCATATTACTTGTTTGTTTGCTTTCAAAATATCATTAGTTCCTTTTTTGAATCGATCCAAATAATTTGAGTTTTATCAAAATTTGTTATTTAGGCCCGAGCAGATTTTACATTTATCAATGGTTTCTAAAGTTATTATTTTTCAAAGCTGCTCTTAAAACTTCTATACAGATAATAAAAAGATATGGCGATAATGGATCACCCTGTGTCACACCACGCTTTATGGAAAAGTATTCAGAGCAGTGACCGTTATTTAAAACACAGCTTGAGACATAATTATAAAACGTTTAAACCATTGTAATATTTAATTTAAAAAAATTGAAATTTGAAAGCTTTTACAATAAAGTTCCATTCAAGCAAGTCAAAATCCTTTTCAAAATCTAACAGAACTTAAATACTGGTACATGTATGTCATCATTTTCACCATATTCGATTATATATGAAATAAATCTACATGTAGTTGACTCGTCTATATGTCAATTGTTCATAAATATTTTTTGTGATTCAGATACAAACATTGGGAGAACAGTTATTCAATATTTTAGGAATAGTTCCTGGAGCTATTTTTGTGCCAACATTTATGATTAACGATTAAGGCGCCAATTTTTTTTAAAAAAAGTTTCGCTTTACCATCTTTTGTTAAACAATTAAGTATGCCTTGTTTTTGTGTGATTGATAATGATTTTAAATTATAGCCATCAATTAATTAAGAAAAAAATCAAATCATTCCAGAAAAAACTGAAACAGTTAAACCGTGTGAACCCGGTTAACGTAGATAAACATTTTTGTTTATTAAAAGATAATATAGGGTTGTTCTGGCTTCCTTTGAAATATTATTTAAAAAAAGAATTATCAACGTTAAACATTGGTCATTTAAGTTCGAATGAAGAATTAAATTATCTATTTTGTAACTGTATACATCTTTGTAAAAAATGATTGCTCATGTCGAATACTCACAAATATTAGAATCAGAAATACGTACTGCAGTTTTCGAGCAGAATAATTTTGAATCATATTGACCTGAACTATCAGCAGAGGTTCTTAAAGCATCTTATTTCGTCATTTTTTGTAACAATTTTTAACAGATTATTAGACAAATCGGAGTCCCAAGAAAGCTGTGGATTAAGATATACTGTTCCCATATTTAATGGTGGCGAAACAAATGATGCGAAAAGCTATCGTGGTATCAAAATAGACAACATTTAAGCTAAAATATATTTGCAAATTCTTTTAAACCGTCTTACTGTATGGCCAAAAAAAATATGAAAAACTATCAAAAAGCAAATTTGGATTTCAAAAGGTCAAAAGTGAAGTAGACTTTGTATTTATTTTCCATTCAATTACATCTAAGGTATTGAGTTAAGGTAAAAAATGATATTGTGGCTTTATTGACTATTAAAAATGTTTTGTTTAAATTAATAGATCTTTCCTATGGCAAAATTTGTTATATGAATACGTCAGTACGAAAATGACAAGCCGATTAAATCGATGTCCTCCGTCGCTCGATCAGCAATAAAATATAATAAAAATACCACAGTTGAACACGTACACTCAACACTTGGCATGAAACAAGGTGATTTGAGCTCTTCTCTTTTATTCATGATATAATGGACAATATCAACACTGATACTAACGGCATATTACTCTTGACGAGCAAAAATTATTTTTAACTTTAGATGCGGATGACCAAATTTTAATTGTAACATCTCCTTCTTCGTTAGAACTAATGTTACACGACATGGAAAAATACTGTTTTGCATACGGCAACTGACACAGATCTAAAAAATGTATCGCCGAACATGCGTCAAAAGTCATGTGCAGTTTTTTTTCTATATTCAATCGATATGATTTTAAAACATATGAAAGATGACACTTTAGTTGTATCCATACTTAATGACTGCTCTGAGATATGGGGCAAAATGAACGTAAATATATAGAAATTATCCATACATATTTTTTTTCGAAAAATTCTTATTGTTAATCGATCTATCAACTTATTTTTTTTATAATTTGATAATAATTCTATTGTCAAAATAGTTTATACCATGTTCAAAAATGACGCAAACAATAATGTAACGTACAGTGATCTTGACTGGGTCTATCTGATTAACAAATATTCTTGACAACCTAGGATTATCAAATGCTTGGTTCAATCATCTTACTTATAATACATAATTTGATGATGCAATAAAACAAAAAAATATTAACCAATACCACCAAACCTGGTACAGTAACAAAAATAACTTGTCAAGGCTCAGTACATACTGTCGGTTTACACACTTATTTACTCTTGAATTACATCAAAATACCATTCAAGAAAAAAATCCAAAATAGCGTTTTTAAGTCAATTTAGATTATCGTCATATAATTTGGAAATAGAATGCGGTCGCTACAACGGCATACCTAGAAACAACAAACTATGCACATTTTGTAATCTAAATGTTGCCGAAAACGAATATCACTTTCTCTTTGTATGTCTTACATACAAAGATATACGTAGAAAAAAAATTGAAACATTCTGTAGCTGGCCCAATCCAAACAAATTTGATGTATTAATGCTATCCAGTAAAAAATATTTTTAAATCTATCAAAAGTCATTTACTTTTCAAATCAATTAAATCAAGAACTTGAATAATTATTATAATATCTAACAATATCAAAAGATAACAAAAAAAAAAAAAAAAAAAAAGAATTTACCCATGTAACACAGTGTAAACACGAATAAGCTTCTCTTTATTAGACCGCGGTCTAGTGGTAGAGCGTCTGCCTCGCATGTGGAAGGTCGTGGGTTCAATCCCCAGCCGGGTCATACCAAAGACTTTAAAAATGGTACTAGAAGCTTCATCGCTTGACAGTCAGCATTTAGAGGAGAGTTCTAGGTCTGGTCGGCCCGGTGTCAGTATAATGTGACTGGGTGGGGTATCATACCATGTGTCTGCGGCATGATACTCCAGTGTGACAGCGCTAACAATACTGTCTCAAGTAGACACCGTCGCGATATGACTGAAAAATTGTTGAAAGCGACGCTAAACAACAACAACAACAACAACAACAACAACAACAACAACAACAACAACAACAACAACAACAACAACAACAACAACAACAACAACAACAACAACTTCTCTTTATTGAAGTTAATAGCTCTTATTCAATGTACCTATTATATTATAAATTATCTGTGTAGGCTAGAAGCATTGTAATTTTGTCTTATGCTGAATAAAAGTTGTTGTTGTTGTTGTTGATTTATATAATAACTGTCATGTATTTCAGAGATCACTATAAAACAATAAGAATATTGTTCAGTTAAATTTAAAAAAATGTCCATAGTGCACTGAAAGCTGTTTTACTTGGTGTGAAAAATTTTAGACTTTTATTAATACAGACATCAAGTCTGGTCATCCGTATTAAGGTATAAATGGAACTTATTGACAGTTCAGAGTTGTTTGCATAAAATGATGACATGTAGCATTGTGAAACTTGCTCTTGTTCTCCATGACTGTAACAAAAAATAGCCTGACCATTGTGAGAAGGTTTAAGATTAATAAAACATATCAGATTTATCTAAACTTCTATAACCGGAAACCTCTCTAAATCAGCTATTTTGTTCCGCCATGAAGTTGTCCGGTTTACGGAGATTACATAGTAGAAGTAGTAGTAGTAGTAGAAGCAGTAGTAGTAGAAGTAGAAGTAGTAGTAGTAGTAGTAGTAGTAGTAGTAGTAGTAGTAGTAGTAGTAGTAGAAGTAGTAGTAGAAGTAGTAGTAGTAGTAGTAGTAGTAGTAGTAGTAGTAGTAGTAGTAGTAGAAGTAGTAGTAGTAGTAGTAGTAGTAGTAGTAGTAGTAGTTGTAGTAGTAGTAGTAGTAGTAGTAGTAGTAGTAGTAGTAGAAGTAGTAGTAGTAGTAGAAGTAGTAGTAGTAGTAGTAGTAGTAGTAGTAGTAGTAGAAGTAGTAGTAGTAGTAGTAGTAGTAGTAGTAGTAGTAGTAGTAGTAGTAGTAGTAGAAGAAGAAGTAGTAGTAGTAGTAGTAGTAGTTGTAGTAGTAGTAGTAGTAGTAGTAGTAGTAGTAGAAGTAGTAGTAGTAGTAGTAATAGAAGTATTTGTTGTAGTAGTAGTGGTAATTTTTGAAAATAATTCCAACCATTATTTGTCTTTACAAGCTATATGTCAGAAAACAGACAGCGATACGCTTAAAATGACGTTATACGCGCCACTGAGTATAACTGTACTTCTGACTGCCATTGATCCAAACGGCGTTGCATCTACCGCCTGTCATTCAACCACAACATCCGATTCTAATATGAAAATTGAAATTGAATATACGATTTCCACTGGACCGCCGGCTGGTGCTGACAGCTGTTTTGTAACTGTGGTAAGTAATTAATTAAAGTTAATAACGAAATGTGATAAAAATGCGTTTTTTAATCTTAAAGGTTTGTGATTTATTAAAGTAAGAAACTGGAAATTGCATCCACTTTCAAATATTGAGTTGCTGTTTTAAAAAAGCTATTCAATAGTAAAACAGTTTGTTACAATAGAAAACCCAAAGATCGGCGTTGTTCCTTCAATACAATGAATATATTCACTAGAATTTAAAACTTCTAGTTGGTGATTTAGCCGAACCGCCAACTACCAGACAATGACCAGTTTGGGCTTTGGCCGAATCGCCAACTATCAACTGCCAACGTCCTACCAACTTTACACTAACTGATGCCAACATAAGTATAATTGACACAAACTATAGGTCAGGTGCCCGTTTATAATCCCACACAATATATACAGTAACTGCATAAAGCTGTTTGTTTATACGTCTTGATTATCCATCGAACACAACATTCTTTTGTTTACACGTCTCGATTAACTATCGAACACAACATTCTATTGTTTACACGTCTCGATTATCTATCGAACACAACATTCTATACATTAACTGCATATAGCTATTTGTTAACACCTCTCGAGTATCCATCAAACATTAACTGCATATAGTTGTTTGTTTACACGTCTCGATTACCCACCGAACACACCATTCTATACATTAACTGCATATAGCTGTTTGCTTACATGTAACGAGTATCCATCAAACACAACATTCTATACATTAACTGCATATAGCTGTTTGTTTACACGTCTTGATATCCATCGAACACAACATTCTATACATTAACTGCATATAGCTGTTTGTTTACACGTCTTGATATCCATCGAACACAACATTCTATACATTAACTGCATATAGCTGTTTGTTTACACATCTTGATATCCATCGAACACAACATTCTATACATTAACTGCATGTAGCTGTTTGTTTACACGTCTTGATATCCATCGAACACAACATTCTATACATTAACTGCATATAGCTGTTTGTTATCCATCGAACACAACATTTTATTCATCATTATACCTCAATTCGGGTGAAAATTGACAGTTTACTGTAGATGATTAGCGAGAAATTCCTTGGATATCCTAAAAACCTGGAGTGGTATTCACCAACCATTTTTAAAAATATTATAAGACTTGAACTCACGAACAACCTTTGAAAAACGCACTTAGAGTCCATATTTAAGGCAAAAATTGCAAGCATGTATGAACACCTAATATATAGTCAAATAAACTCTCACAAGTATTATACCTGTCATGGTAAACTAAATATATAACGTTAAGGTTGAAATTTTGATTTTCAAGATCAAGTCTAAGAAAATTCTCAAAAATATTGGTGATTACAACCCCAGTGCTATTTCTTATATGTATGAGAAGGACGAGTTAACAGGTGTAATTAAACCACACATGCAATGTTCGCAAACTCTTTGTATTAGTTAATTTATATATGTATGGTCAGCATTTATTTTGTACAGTTTTCAAACATCCTATCGTATATATATATATATATATATATATATATATATATATATGGAGATAATTATTTGTGAATAAGCAAGACATAAATGTACAGACCAGACTACGGCGAGCGCACCTAACTATAATGGAAACCATAGACACAATATCAAGGCCTCTGCCAAACCAATAAATCTGGTATCGAACATGACTTATATACTATGGATTTACACGCAACACATCTGGACTGGACGGACAACTTACATACATGGACTGATAGCTTTATATGAATAGGACCCATATAACTTATATTACTCGTACATGTTGGACCCGCCATGCATTATACCTATAACGCGGAAATATAATTTTGTTTATCAGAATATTGCCTCAGTCCTAAACATTATTAATCACTAAACATCTCAACTTGAGATTTTTATTTGTTTGCAGTGCTATAACTTCATTTTCATTGATAATTTTGCATGTAATCCTTTACTACTGAGTAAAGATTTGACTTCAATAATATGTGGTCATTTCATTTGTAATAAGTTCAAGTAATCGTTTGGAAAATTTGAAATTTTTGAGTTGAGGAAAGTCTCAGCATGAGATGTTTAGTGAATCCGAACCCTGTGTTTACTATATATTTGTTATGATATCCAATGTGTATCCCTCATATGTTTACTTTTCATTTAGTCACGTATAAATAATTATAAACACTTTCAGGCTGGCGGTGTAGCTTCATACCCCATTCTCGGACAACAGAATGCTTTGTATGTGGAAAGTAGCGACAAAGTATATACAGTTACATGCTCGGAGTCTGTTCCTGAAAACACGGCCACAACAGGAGAAATTGTAATAACCGCGTAAGTAAGCTGCATTCCTAATGTAGATTATCTGACATTGATACATTAGCGTGTATTACAAAATACTATAATAAGTGCTTGTTTGCATTTTAAAAGACATTGATTTGATCAGTCAACATACTAAATTATACAAATGTCACCAATTCACTTCCATGCTGTAATATATAACCAAAACAATTCGACGGTCTTATTGACCAACTGCAGCTGGTAAGCACAATAGTCATTATAAATAGTGAACACAACAGCCATTTTTAAATTTTCTTAAACCAAACCAATTTTCTTATAAAAAGTAATGTTTTCATTGCTATTGTTATGCGGTAAATATCATAAAAAAATGTTTATTATATTTGTTTTGAAATACTGAAAAAGGCAACAAATTTCATTAAAATATGTTAATATATTTTTGAAAAACTTTATGTTATACGGTAAACGTTGATTAGAGTATTTGAAAAATTACAAAATGTCTTAGATTTTAATATTCTGAGAAACTCGTAATTTAAACATAAGTGATAATTTTTTCTAGTTCGATATTTGCATTTTTTAATATTTTCACAGCTTACCGAAAATACTAATCTGATCACTGTTACAAGGATTCAATTTTAGCAATATATTCTTGACTTAAAGCAGTTATCACCAAGTGTTCAGACTGGAAGAGTTTAGCGGATGTAACTAATCAATGAGATAAAATGTAGTCGAAACATGTAGATTAATGTAACAACATGCTATAGACGTAACCATTGGGGTTTCCTGGGATTAAGTCTAATGGCATTGTTTTGAGGTTTTAGACTTTTCCCGTTTCAGTCACTTAACATCTGTGACTCGTTATATTAAATCGTATATTGTGTTATAAAAGTTTTATTGGAATTGAAAAAGGACCTCTTTTTAGAATCAGCCCATTTATATCATAAGAACGGCACAAAACTATTTTACATTCACTTGTTTATACGAGATATTAGTTTAAACATATATTTTTCTTCGATTGCCTATACGAGATGTTAGTTTAAACGTATCTTTTTTACATTCACTTGCATGTACGAGATATTAGTTTAGTCTTATATATTTACCATTCACTTGCCTGTACGAGATATTAGTTTAGTCTTATATATTTTACTTCGATTACAAAACACGTTTTTACAAATCACGCTCGAAGTCTGCCTCGGTAGAACACGTACTAAGCATATATACGAGATATTCAGAACATTTTAATGAATTTTAAATGTTATTTATAATCTCTAATTTAAGTTCTTTAAGCACTTTGGTAATTTTGACTACATCTGTAATATGTCAATATTGTTGATTAACTTCTCTTTTCAATCACAAATCTTCTCATACATGAAATAAGAACATTAGTTGTTATTCTGTTCGAACATGTTTTCTCGGTCACCCATTTATTCAACATCTTAGTAATGATATACGAAAGTATAGTGACTTAGGTAATGTATATGTAACAGGTGACCTCAATTGCTGCACGGGCCAATTATCTGATTGTATCGATGACTTACATTTAAACCGGTATGTGTACACGTGACAGCTATCGCGTCGCGCTTAAACAATGATAAGCAAGACTATTCTTTCGATAATAAATTGTTGTTACTCTGTAAAGAAAAACAATGTAAATATAGTGAATAGTCGACTTAAAGAGGGCAACTGCACTTGCTATGCTATGTATAGAAATAGACCCGTATCCAATACAGTTGACTATTTATTAAGGAATATTAATAATTTCCAGTATCTACACAATGTACATATTTTTGATATAACCGAATTTTCTTATCTCTGTCCGTTTACGTTTTCGCTAAAATATAAAGCAGTAAATGCTTTGCAAAATAATGGCCGGCACATAAACAAGATAGAGTGGAATTCAACGGATTCCGAACGTTTCTTACAAGAACCGAATTATAAAAAAAACATATTTTCGAACATGCAATACATTCTCTTATACCAAATGAAAACAGTATTAACAGATGTATTAATTCAATGTCTAATGTTATATATGATATTTCGTTTAAATGTTTTGGTAAATCTTATTCACAACAATGAAAATAGAAGGAAAGCAAAATCAGATTTCCTCAAATGGTTCCAATGTCTAAATACAGACTAAATAGAAAGCAGCGATTTGCGATATATATTTTATTCCTACATTATTGTACAATCTCTCTCTCTCTCTCTCTCTCTCTCTCTCTCTCTCTCTCTCTCTTTCTCTCTCTCTCTCTCAAAACAGCCCCCTGTTACTACAGAATCACCAAAACTAGCCTGTCCTGTTACTATCAGCTTTTTTTTTTTTTATTATAAGCCAGCATCTCTGGTTCTCCTACACGTGTGACAGAAAAAAGGTCATATACAACCGCTGTTTATTATAATATTTCATTTTATTTTCACAACCCGCTTCACAGGTCATATTTACCATCAGGTAATGTACTTGATTTATATAAGGCGGACATGCCGGACAGTTATTTATGCTTATTTGTACTTAATCGACCACCAGGGCAACAAAACATTTACACGTCTGGTCACTCTTGACAGGTACATACCTATAATATACTTAAATAAACTATTTGTGTAGTCTCGCCTTATTAGGAAATATCCAACAGGAGTGTCATTATCATGGCTCAAATATTGTGTTATCAAAATAATAAAATCAATAATTAATGAGTGACATTGAAACAAAATCCAAATGCGAGTATTCAACGCACCGTACTGATGAAACTAAAACAATCATTTTTCATTGAATTGTAAACAATTCGCATATATTAAAATAATATCAAAAATAAATAGTTTACGAAAGAGAAAGATAATTTTTATTCTTTGAGCAAAAAATCGCCATGAAAAGTTTGGAAGTATATCAATAAATTCAACATAAAAAATAAAACTCTGAAAATGACTTAGATATGAACGATTTTGTTAACCATTACCATATGTTAAATCAACTATAAAACTAAATTATAAACTAAAAACCTTACCCAAATCCAAATAAATAAAATAACTGAACACTTTATTTTTAAAACGCAAGAGCAGAGAATAGGTGTTTTAAGAAAAGTTTATATTAAATGCTTCTTTAAATCTATGAAAATTACTTAAATAAGACGATTATTAACAAGTGATGATGATTATCTAAATATTTTTAAAGAAATGAACCCTTGAATTAAAGAGTTTACATGTTATGGAGAAAAGCATATTACAAATAAATTAAAATCAATAGTAAACTCTTTCTGGAAAGATGCTATTGAAAGTTACCTTTAGTATTTATGTAATGTCTCGCCATTGCATCATTTTCATAGCATTCATCTATGGCAGTATTAAAATATAAAGGTCGGAGGAGCATCTGTTTTATATAAACATTGGTTTCAAAAAAGCAAATATCTTATAAATGATTTGATAGATGCACAAGGTGAACTATTATCTTTCAAATGTTTCAAAGACACATAGGGTGTTAGGGCAAATTTCATAGAATATGAAGATTTCAAACCATCAATTAAAATACTTCTACATACTAAAACGTTCCCAAATTTGACAGGAAAAAGCTATAACCCTATTATTCCATTTTACTTGCAAACTATCTTAAAATATACTAAAGGCAGCAGGTCGATAAATGATGCAATGATTATAACAAATATAACACTACCAGCACAAAACAAATGGGGAAAAGAGCTTCCCAACATACACACTGGAACCTGGACAAAACTATTTGCATAACCTTTCAAGTTAAGTCAAGATACAAAATTACAATGGTTCCAGTATAGAATTAACCACATAATTTTAGGAACGAATTCACTTAAAACATTTCCAACTTTGAAAAATGTAGTTTTTATGATAAATCAGTAGAAACCATTTAACATTTTTTCTATGATTGTGAAATTTCAACGACTTTTTGGACACACCTATCAATTTTCATAAAAAAATAAATGTACTAATGTAATAACTAATAGATCGGGTTTAGAGATAATTCTTGGGAATAATAATTATAATTTAGTACTAAATAAAAGTTTGATACTGGAAAAATTTCTATCAAAAACAAAAAAGTTAGAACCATCTTGTCTCAATTTTATAAATTACTTAAAATCAGTTTACAAAATTGAAAAATATGTAGCCTTCCAACAACTAAATGATTTGCACTTTGTATTCTACTATATTGACAAAACTTATTATGTGAACTATTGTTACAATGAATTATCTGAGTATGTATATACATTTGCAGATATATATACATATCATTTGTATACATTTTGATACGGATGTCTGTGAATGCCCTTTCTTTTTCTTTTGTTGTATATGTCGATTTTCACATTTTTTAATGAAAAAAATACTTCATGAATGTTTTTTGTGCTTATAACAATGAACAATAAATAACGTGTAATTTTTTTCTACCTACACGTTCTTCTCAATTTTTGCTTCACTTAAAACAATGAAACAAACAAATTTTAAATCATCATGAGGGTATGAAAATGTGTTTTTATTTTCTGGGTTATACTAGTAATGGAATAAAATACATGTAAAACCAGCTACTTTAAAAATTAAAAGGACACATGGCAATTTTCATTCTGTTTTAACAAACACTGGTTCGTGAGAGTGGCTAAAACGGAGATAGAATCCCTTTATGGTGTAAATCAAACTCTTAACTGTGTTGGTAATTTGTGAAGGGGACAAACCCCTTGGAAACTATTGAAAAACATATATATATATTTGCATATTGGATAGCAAATATCAAATAATCAATTCCATTCATAAATTTTTGTCTTTTATTTTTTACTCATATTTTCATGACTAGCTTGAAATACTAGTTCAACATTCTAAATGTTAATAATTTTAAATTATTCTGTTTTCCATAGATGTAAAGGTTTTGAAACAACCTGAACAGATGTAACATTTACTGTAACAATTGCTATTTGTCCCTTACGAAATAATCTTATACCATCCTAAATACACTCAATTAATATACTAGTACATAAGAGTAGGTCAAATTGTCTTTATCTTCAGACTTCTTTAATATTGCCTTGCCATATACAAACAGAGGACAAAAGTACTCTGTTTAATACAATCTTTTAAAAAAGAAACCACTATTATTTTATATCCTTAAAAGAATAGTATCTGGAAACTAAAAACTCTTCATCAAAGAGGCCTTTTCCACCAAAATGCTATTCGAGGAAAAGACAACCTTGTTGGTTTGTTTTATTTGTTTGTTCTTTATATCACATTTAGAGATAATGTATATAAAAAATCTTCTCTCTACTTTCCAGTTTGCATAGTGACAAAACAAAACAAAACAAAAAAAACAACAAAAAAAAACACTTGAAATTTTGAGATAATCCGTATTTATTTTTAGAAATAATGCTTCAGAAGAAAAGTATACATGCAGAATAGAGAGAGAAGATTTAAAACCTATTTAATTAGGAACTGCTAAATAAAAAGAAAAAAATGCTATAATCTATTACTACTTTAAAAATTATATCTATTTCATATTATGTAATTTTGTAAGGTGTACAGAGGGATGGCCCATCCCGACCCTCTTACACCTATTACGGGATGATTAAATGGACCACCAAATATTTGGTGGTTGAAATTTAAAAAAAAATTGTCAGATCACCTCTAGAAGGTATGAGAAAAAATCGGGCACATTAGCTCCATCAGTTATCATGTGACGTAACGCCTTAAATTAACGTTTGTTTACCATGCCGTCATTTATTGTATTGAGTGCATAGTCCATTGGAAGAACATCGAACCTTGCACAATTCGAACCTCTGCCACGGTTTAGTGTGGCTGCTTGAGTAAGACACTTTTCCGCGTATGCTCCAGTACTGGTTCTACCCAGGAAGATTTCGAGCATGGTTTGTCTAAGTTGTAATAACTTGTTTCACAATCGAATGTTGGCATTGTTGTTGTAATCGCTGAATATTACGTTAACGTCTCTTGATTTTAAGGTCTTTGATCTACATAGCATTGTGGCTAGACATCGGAAAAATAGCAACACAATTTTATATGCAGATTAATCTTTTACATAAATTGACAAAAAAAACAACAACAACAAAACGGTTTGATAAACTTTATATTAATGAGATATTTTATAGATCATATTATAAATAAAAAACTCACATCTCAGATGTGTTTTTTTGTATTTTTTGTAGATGTGTGTTTTTATTTGTAATTGATAACGGAAGTGAATATTTGTGTGTGATTCGCACTCGAAGTATTTCGTACGCATATGAAAATCGAAAAAACGTGCACACCAGTCAACTATAAACGCCACTGTTTGAAAATAAAATTTATCGTTAGGGAAAGCAGTAGGGCCAGACAAAGTCAACCATTTTATTTTACGTGAATTAAGTTCAGAATTAGCAGAACCACTTTGTACTTTATATAGCCATTCATTACATAACGGTATAGTTCCAAGTATATGGAAGGAAGCTTATGTCTGCTCCATTTTTAAATCAGATGGCGCGTCACTAGTATCCAATTATAGACCAACGTCATTGCTTTCCTCGATAGAAAAAACCTTTGAATTTTTTTTTTAAACATGTTGTTAACTTCTTTCAAAATCATCATATTATAACATCGCTGCAATCTGGTTTTGTTCCAGGAGATTCCACAACTAACCAATTAGTTTATCTATACAATTTCTTTTGCCAATCAATTGATTCAGGCAAAGAATGTAGGGAAATTTTTTGTGATATAAGCAAGGCTTTTGATCGTGTTGGCACAAGGGACTGTTAGTTAAACTGAAAGCTGCTGGTATTACAGAAAGTCTACTTTCTTGGTTCGATAATTATCTTTGCAACAAGAAACAACGCATAGTGTTACTTGGTGCTATTTCAGACTGGGTTTACATAAAAGCAGGTGTACCCCAAGGTTCTATCCTGGGTCCTTTTTTATTCTTATTATACATTAATGATATTGTTGCCGATATCAACTTAAATATTCGTTTATTCGCTGATGACACCGGCTTATTTATTATTGTTGACGACCTCATTACTACCGCTAACACATTGAATAAAGAACTTTCTAAAATATCAGAATAGGCGAAGAAATGGTTAGTAAAATTCAATCCGTCAAAGACAGAGTCGTTATTGTTTTTTCGCAAATTAAATCTTATTAACCATCCTCCCATTTTATGAAAAATCATCAGATTTCAGAAGTAAAACAGCATAAGCGTCTTGGTTTCTTTTTATCTAACGATTTATCATGGTATAGCCATATTGATTATATTAAATCCAAAGCATGGTCACGAATAAACATAATACGTACATTGAAATATACATTAGACAGGATGTCCCTAAAAACTATATACTTTTTATTATCAAACCAATCCTTGAATATGGTGATATTTTATTTGACAACTGAACTCAGTATGAAAAGCATGAACTCGAAAAAATTCAAAATGAAGCGACTAGGATAGTAACAAGTGCAATAAACTTGTTTCCATTGAACTATATCATGAAACTGGGTGGGAAAGTCTGAACCAAATACGATGGAAACACAAACTTGTTTAACTTTATATAATGACAAAAAAACTATCTCCAGAGTTTTTATCCAGTCTCATCCCACCGACAGTAGGTAGAACATCACGATACGCATTACGCAACTCACAAAGTATTCAAACAATACATACACGTGCAAGCTGTCACTACAACTCTTTTCTACTCTCATCCATACGCGAATGGAAAACTCTTGCAGAGGGAATCCGTAACTCTGAATCTGTCTCATCTTTTAAGTATGCACTTTAATGTTAACTTAATATACACTCAATTCCAAAGTATTTTCTCTTTGGAACAAGAAAACTTCAAATTCTAAATACACGTCTCCGAACCAAATGCAGTGCACTTAACAATGACTTGTTTTCAAAAAAATATGATTGATTCCCTTCTTTGTATTTGTGGCGAAATTGAAGACGGAGAACATTTTCTACTTTATTACATCTGATATCGCGACTCACGAACAGTACTCGAAAGGTCATTATCACCCCATCTGCGAATAACTACCCATCTTCTTCTCTTTGGAGACGGAGCTTCTCCTATCGATACAAATATTATCATATTCAGTGCAGTACATGGTTACATCGAAAATACACATCGTTTCTAATGTCACACATATAGTTTTAACTGGCATGACCGTTAATAAATCCTCCCATCCCAATGTCGTCCATAACTCCCCCAAATATGTATTTAACATATTGTATTCTATAATATCCATGTTTCCTCCAACTTCCATTTTTACTCTAATATATCTTTACAATTGATCTTTACTATAAAATCAATGTTGTTATCTTGTTTACTTAACTAGAAATCCGTATTTGTCATCATAGTTAGTATAATTGTATTGTATGTAGGAGAGGAACTCTATTCGCTTGTCTTTCATTCCAATCCTTTTGACAAAATTAGTTTGTAAATATGTAATAGTGTAAGATATTCAAAATAAAATATGTTTAACCCAAAAATAAACCTGTAAGCTTGTTTTCGGTGTAAATATTTTAAAATAAGCAAGAACCCGTCGGGCAAGCGATCTTGCAAAGTTCACATGCCCGGTAAAATGTCTACACGTCTCGGGAGTCGGACGACCGACTAATTTCGAAGACTGGGTTAATTACACTTTTGCCGTGACTTAATGAAATATACATGATTTCTCACTTAGGACACCGCAAATTGTGCTCTATTATTCTGAACGCAAATATATACAAATGAAAGGATCTGCAATGATAAATACATTGGAACAAAGTACTGAACGTCGTTTTACAATCATAGTATTAGTTTTATGTATAAAACATATGTATTAATTCTATATGCAGAGTTACCGATCCATTTGATCATGTTCCTACACGACAGCTTGGTTTCTATTTCAGTGCTACAAATATGCTAACGGCAGTATCACTTACTGGAGAGACAGGTTCAGTCGTCCTTGAAATTATTGACGCAAATGGCAATGTGGTAACGGATGTTGACATTGAAAATCCATTCAAGTTTAGAGCAACCCTTACCATGGGCACTGCAGCAAGAGGAGCAGTATATTATGATATGAAGGTCGCTGATAATTCTGCCTTTACTGGAACCTACATGCTCGACATGTTAGACGCAACTGGGTAACTAAATATGTATTCATAGATAATTTCCTAATTGCTTTTTTTTTATTCTTTTTATGAAATGTCTAGTGTAGCAGGCACTTGAGGATTATTTTAATGTGTTGCACCAGTCATTAGTTTTCATGTATAAATATTAACGCTCTCTTCATTATCCTATTGCTGTCTTTGATATAACATTAATGCACTGCTGTAAAATTACCAAGGACAAACAACTCATCAATGGCAAAAAATAAGGATATATATATAAGAAATAGATTTTCACAATTTTATTTACATGGACAAAATAATACTTCTAAGTACTGTTAATCACTTTAGTATTTTCTCTGCGATTGTAATATCATCAATTTTTTTTCCAACATGATATTTTATCTCAACCGTCGTCCATCAAACACAATGATTCTTATCTCAACTTCGATAACACAACGCCTTATATGTGAACTTCGGCCAATTCATGCCTTATATCTCAATTTAGACTAACACATGGTGTGTATCTCAACTTTGACCAACACTAACTTTATATCTCAACTTTGACCAATATATGCCTTATATCTCAACTTTAACAACACATTGCTTTATATCTCATTTTTGACCAACACATACTTCGCCTCAACTTTGACCTATACATGCTTTATATCTCAACTTTGAATACGACATTGATTTATATCTCAATTTTGACCAACACAATGCTGTATATATCAACTTTGACCTACACATGCTTTATATCTCAACGTTGACCAATACATGCTTTATATCTCAACTTTGACTAGCACATTTCTTTATATCTTAACTTTGACCAACTCAATGCTTTATATCTCAGCTCTGACCAATGCATGCTTAATATCTCAACTTTGACCAATATATGCTTTATATCTCAACATTGACCAATACATGCTTTATATCTCAACTTTGACCAATGCATGCTTAATATCTCAACTTTGACCAATGCATGCTTTATAGCTCCACATTGACCAATTCATGCTTTGAGATCAATGCATGCTTAATATCTCAACTTTGACCAATACATGCTTTATATCTCAACTTTGACCAATGCATGCTTAATATCTCAACTTTGACCAATACATGCTTTATATCTCAACTTTGACCAATGCATGCTTTATATCTCAATTTTGACCAACACATGCTTTAAATCTCAACTTTGACCAATACATGCTTTATATCTCAACTTTGCCTTACACATTGCTTTATATCTTAACTTGACCTACACATTGTTTTATATCTCAACTTTGCCTACACATTGCTCTATATCTCAACTTTTACTAACATATTGCTTTATATCTCAACTTTGACTAACAAATTGCTTTATATCTCAACTTTGACTAACAAATTGCTTTATATCTCAACTTTTACTAACAAATTGCTTTATATCTCAACTTTGACTAACAAATTGCTTTATATCTCAACTTTTACTAACATATTACTTTATGTCTCAACTATGACATACATTGATTAACACAATACAATACGAGTATTTTTATTACTGATTCTAACGTAGGCTTCTATGTATGCGTTCCGTTACGCAACTATGGCCACAAGGTCGGTGGTACCAAAACCGGGTTTTCCGCGATACCCGGTAACTGATCTCGCTCCTTACGTGGTGACAATCACCATACAGTGGAACTTCGTATGCTACAGCTACAGTGCCGTTTATATAACGATTGTTTGGTATGCTAATTCTAATTTTTCAACAAAAGCATTGAGAGTTACCAAACTATTTGGCTGAACGTTTCCGTTCAACCATGTCCGAGTCAAATCCGTATAATTTAAGAAACCTTCTTACTTTTTGACATTAACTAGAAGCACAGAAATAAACTCAATGTCAGTTATTCCCTAATCACTAAAGGTTTGGATTGAACTTGATATGTTTATCGAGATTCTGTTATATATTCTATCCTTTAAAAGCAAACATAAAGTTCTTTTTAAACATCTAGCATTACCAATATTAATTCTTTTCGGTGAACGATACTTAACAATTCAGCGCACTCGATTAAGAAACAGTTGCAGTAATTTAAACGCCGACCTATATGTTAACCACTTAAGAGATACTCCCATTTGTGCCGTTGGTGATGAATATGATGATTATGAAAATTATATTTTTCAATGTGACCGATTTAGAATGGAAAGACAGCATCTTTTTACACGCCAATCACTCGTAAATTATTATACTGTACTGCTTATCTCACATGAGAGAACAATCAACGTATATTTCAACAATATCAGAAATGCATAAAATTTTCAACCTCATTATGGACGTAACATTTATTAAGGCATAGCAGTCGCTGTTGTAGCTTGAACAGCGTGTGATGCAGTGGGGATTATGTTGGGAGGCGGTTCAGGTAACCGATATGCTTGTTTTGTTTTGTTTTTTATTTTGTTAATTTTTCTTTCAAAAATGTTTATTTTTCTGTAATAGTTAGTGTTCATCAAGTAAAACGAAACAACAATTAAGAAACCCCAAATGGAGCAATCGCACAGGTCGACCGGGATTTCTGAACTTAATGGAAACTAACTGGCTTAGTGTTAAACGTCATTTGACTGACAGTTTATGTAAATCTTGGCGGAACTATGATGAAAGCTGAGATGATTGATGTTTGAAAGCCCATCCGTTACTAAGGCCGTTTTTAAGCATAGCTCGCGTGGGCTTTGTAGTTTGTATATGACTCGTTCAGAATTGAACCATGGGCAGAGCCTGTGCATTGTAGTTTACGCATGCGCTGTGAATAGTAATTATTAAGAAGAAAATTCTCGTTAATTATGTATATGCATTATATAAATGAGGACAAGACTGTTTCTCCGATGATTATGTTTATATACTATATAAACGATGAAAAGACTGTTTCACCGTTGGTAATGTATATATATTATATAAATGAGGACAAGACTGTTTCTCCGTTGGTAATGTATGTGTATTATTTAAATGAGGACAAGACTGTTTCTCCGTTGATTATGTATATGCATTATATAAATGAGGACAAGACTGTTTCTCCGTTGATTATGTATATGCACTATATAAATGAGGACAGGGCTGTTTCTCCGATGATTATGTATATGCATTATATAAATGAGGACAAGGCTGTTTCTCCGTTGATTATGTATATGCACTATATAAATGAGGACAAGGCTGTTTCTCCGTTGATAATGTATATGCACTATATAAATGAGGACAAGACTGTTTCTCCGTTGATAATGTATATGCACTATATAAATGAGGACAAGACTGTTTCTCCGTTGATTATGTATATGTATTATATAAATGAGGACAAGACTGTTTCTCTGTTGATTATGTATATGTACTATATAAATGAGGACAAGACTGTTTTCCGTTGATTATGTAAATGTACTATATAAATGAGGACAACACTGTTTCTCCGTTGATTATTTATATGTATATACTATATAAACGAGGACAAGACTGTTTCTCCGTTGATTATATATATACACTATATAAATGAGGACAAGACTGTTTCTCCGTTGATTATTTATATGTATATACTATATAAACGAGGACAAGACTGTTTCTCCGTTGATTATATATATACACTATATAAATGAGGACAAGACTGTTTCTCCGTTGATTATGTATATGCACTATATAAATGAGAACAACACTGTTACACCTTTGATTACGTATATGTACTATATAAACGAGGAAAAGACTGTTTCTGTGTTGATTATGTATATACACTATATAAATGAGGACAAGACTGTTTCTCCATTGATAATGTAAATGCACTATATAAATGAGGACAAGACTGTTTCTCCATTGATAATGTATATGTACTATATAAACGATGACAAGACTGTTTCTCCTTTGATTATGATATGCACTATATAAATGAGGACAATACTGTTTATCCGTTGATAATGTATATGCACTATATACACGAGGACAAGACTGTTTCTCCATTGATAATGTATATCCACTATATAAATGAGGACAATACTGTTTATCCGTTGATAATGTATATATACTATATAAATGAGGACAAGACTGTTTCTCCATTGATAATGTATATATACTATATAAACGAGGACAGGACTGTTTCTCCTTTGATTATGATATGCACTATATAAACGAGGACAAGACCGTTTCTCCGTTGATAATGTATATCCACTGTATACATGAGGACAAGACTGTTTATCCGTTGATAATGTATATGCACTATATAAACGAGGACAGGACTGTTTCTCCTTTATGATATGCACTATATAAACAAGGACAAGACTGTTTCTCCGTTGATAATGTATATCCACTGTATAAATGAGGACAAGACTGTTTCTTTGTTGATAATGTATATATACTATATAAACGAGGACAAGACTGTATCTCCATTGATAATGTATCAATATAATGTACTATATAAATATTTAAATAAACATAAATTGTCAATATTACGTTAAATCACAGTAATAAAAATATTTGCATACCAAAACTAATTGTCCCATTAACTGTGCTTGAATGACCTAACATAAACACTATAAACTTAATAAAAATTAAAAGTTCTTTTTGTATAAATTCAATTAAAGCAAGTTGGGTTAAACGATTAACAGATGTAAACAATAAAGGCGCATTGAAGAATATATACATGTCATCAATTGAAAAATATGATGAAAATTTCATCTTTGAGAATAACTCTAATTGCAAAGATGGTTATTCTATGTTCAGCGAAAATACATATGTAATAATTCTTACATTAAAAGTAAAGGCAGTTTGTTATTTTACAAATCATGGTTACAGCTAGAATTCAAAACAATAAACGATATATATGATTCTAGACAGAAGACGTTTTATACTTTTGAACGATTAAAACAATTATACAATATTAATAATTCGGAATTTCTTTATTATTTTACTATTACTCAAAGCACACCAAAACGACGGAAACACATTATTAAAACAGAGAAACAAGCAAATAGAAAACCTTCTGCAATAAACAAAAGCAAACTTAGGTCACATGAAAATAAATGAGGAAACATGTAAACTATAATAACGAAAACTATACTGCATACAGCTTCTCATCTTCTCAACTGTAAATTTCTACTTGTCTTATCTTTGCTCTTTCTCTACTCTCTTTTACCCGTTTTTTAATATTTTCATTTTATATTCACCCTTAAAATATTACTTGTAAGACATTGTATGCATGCTATGTTATCTAAAGTTATCATATAATGTGTTAAGAAAATTATATACATGAACATGTTTTGTTTAGTATGTCTTACATGAAAAAAGGTATTCATCACAAAAGCGACACATAGTCAATTTCCAATAGATACATTTTACCTATTTATTATGATAGAGCAGAAAAAACAGTGCAGAACCTGTTCTGGTTCTACATTGTTTTCAAAAGTTTTCTATATTAGAGGTGTCCAAAGGTATCCATGTGAAGTAAAGTGTTAAGTAGTTCAATAGTCACCAACTGTTTTATTCTACCTTTGAAGGTGTACTTCAATTAGCGACGGGCCGTTTTCTACAACTGCGTTTGAGACATCGCTTACAATAGCCGCAACAGCTACGACGACCACAGTAGAGACAGGTGCTTCTTCTTAAGTATACTATGTTTTTTGTGGGGAACAATGATAATGAACCAGACACGCTTACAGCTTTGAACTCAGCATATCACTAATCTATAGTAAATAGTCAATATTAAGTAGTCTATGGTAACTAGTTTATAGTAATCTACAAAATTACATTCAGTTATGAGGAACCTTACGGCAACCACATGATACGTTCGTCCATGAAGAAGTTCAACTCAAATAAGAATATCAAACCATGGACTACCAACACAAACTAGAATCATTAAACTGTATCAACTGCGTTGAAATTATAAAAATATATCATCAATACATTCATAAAAACAGAACATTACAAAAAAAATCTAAACAATTTTCTTCGGGTGAAAATATAATATATTCGACATGGACCCATGGAGGAAATCACATTGCCTTGAATAATGAGCGTCATAACAGTGTGTGTACCAAATTTTATGTAAAAATACACGGAATGACGTAATATAGACTGAATGTGTATATGTAAAACAAGGACTGTGGTAATATGGACTGAATGACAAGGATTGTAACAATATGGACTGAATGACAAGGATTGTAACAATATGGACTGAATGACAAGGATTGTAACAATATGGACTGGATGACAAGGATTGTAACAATATGGACTGAATAACAATGACTGTAGCAATATGGACTAAATGACAAGGACCGTAGCAATATGGACTGGATGACAAGGATTGTAACAATATGGACTGAATAACAATGACTGTAGCAATATGGACTAAATGACAAGGACCGTAGCAATATGGACTGGATGACAAGGATTGTAACAATATGGACTGAATAACAATGACTGTAGCAATATGGACTAAATGACAAGGACCGTAGCAATATGGACTGAGTGACAAGGATTGTAACAATATGGACAGAATGACAAGGACTGTAGCAATATTGGCAATAACGGCAAGAACTGTTGTTTCATGGACTTAATGACAAGAACTGTTGTTATATGGAATGGATGACACGGACTGTTGTAATATGGACTGAATTGCAAAAATTGTGGTAATATGGACTGAATGGCAAGCACTGTTGTTATATGGACTGAATGACAAGAACTGTGGTAAAATTGACTGAATGGAAAGAACTGTTGTAATTTGGACTGAATGACAAAAACTGTGGTAATATAGACTTAATGGAAAGAACCGTTGTAATATAGACTGAATGACAAGAACTGTTGTAATATGGACTGAATGACAAGATCTGTGGTAATATGGACTAAATGGCAAGGACTGTGGTGATATTGACTGTATGGCGAGAACTGTTGTAATATGGACTGGATGACAAGGACTGTAGTAATATGGACAGCATGACAATGACAGTTTCAATATGGACTGAATGTCAAGGAATGTTGAAATATTGACTGAATGTCAGCGACTGTTGGAATATGGACTGAATGACTAGGACTGTTGTAATATGGACTGAATGACTAGGACTGTTGTAATATGGACTGAATGAATAGAGCTGATGTAATATGGACTGGATGACAAGAACTGTTGTAATATGGACTGAATGAATAGGACTATTATAAATGGATTGAATTGACAAAGACTGTAGTAATATTGTCTGAATGTCAAGGACTGTTGTAATAAGGACTGAATGACAAGGACTGTTGTAATATGGACTGAATGACAAGGACTGTTGTAATATGGACTGGATGAAAAGGATTGTTTCAATATGGACTGAATGCCAAAGACTGTTGTAATAAGGACTGAATGACAAAGACTGTAGTAATATTGACTGAATGTCAAGGACTGTTTCAATATGGACTGAATGAAAAGGGCTGTGGTAATATGGACTGGATGACAAGGACTGTTGTAATATGAACTGAATGACAAGGACTGTTGTTGTAATATGGACTGAATGAAAAGGGCTGTGCTAATATAGAATGAATGGCAAGAACTGTTGTAATATGGACTGAATGACAAGGAGTGTTGTAATATGGACTAAATAACAAGGACTGTGTTGTAAAATGGATTGACTGAATGACAAGGACTGTTGTAATATGGACTGAATGACAAGGAGTGTTGTTATATGGACTGGATGGCAAGAACTGTTGTGATATGGACTGAATGGCAAGAACTGTTGTAATATGGACTGAATGGCAAGGACTGTTGTAATATGGACTGGATGACAAGGACTGTTGTAATATGGACTGAATGACAAGGGCTGTGGTAATATGGACTGAATGGCAAGAACTGTTGTAATATGGACTGAATGACAAGGAGTGTTGTTATATGGACTGAATTGCAAGAATTGTTGTTATATGGACTGAATGGCAAGAACTGTTGTTTCATGGACTTAATGACAAGAACTGTTGTTATATGGAATGGATGACACGGACTGTTGTAATATGGACTGAATGGCAAGAACTGTTTTAATATGGACTGAATGGCATGGACCGTTGTAATATGGACTGAATGAAAAGGGCTGTTGTAATATGGACTGGATGACAAGGACTGTTGTTATATGGACTGAATGACAAGAACTGTGGTAAAACTGACTGAATGGAAAGAACTGTTGTAATTTGGACTGAATGACAAAAACTGTGGTAATATAGACTTAATGGAAAGAACCGTTGTAATATAGACTGAATGACAAGAACTGTTGTAATATGGACTGAATGACAAAAACTGTGGTAATATGGACTAAATGGAAAGGACTGTGGTGATATTGACTGTATGGCGAGAACTGTTGTAATATGGACTGAATGACAAGGACTGTTGTAATATGGACTGAATGGCAAGAACTGTTGTAATATGGACTGAATGACAAGGAGTGTTGTAATATGGACTGAATGAAAAGGGCTGTGGTAATATGGACTGGATGACAAGGACTGTTGTAATATGGACTGAATGACAAGGACTGTGGTAATATGGACTGAATGGCAAGAACTGTTGTAATATGGACTGAATGACAAGGAGTGTTGTAATATGGACTGAATGACAAGGACTGTGTTGTAAAATGGATTGACTGAATGACAAGGACTGTTGTAATATGGACTGAATGACAAAGAGTGTTGTAATACGGACTGGATGGCAAGCAAAAACTGTTGTTATATGGACTGAATGGCAAGAACTGTTGTAATATGGACTGAATGGCATGGACTGTTGTAATATGGACTGAATGAAAAGGGCTGTTGTAATATGGACTGGATGACAAGGACTGTTGGAATATGGACTGAATGAATAGGGCTGTGGTATATGTACTGAATGACAAGATCTGTTGTAATATGGACTGAATGGCAAGAACTGTTGTAATATGGACTAAATGACAAAGACTGTTGTAATATGGACTGGATGACAAGGACTGTTGGAATATGGACTGAATGAAAAGGGCTGTGGTAATATGGACTGGATGGCAAGAACTGTTGTTATAAGGACTGAATGGCAAGAACTGTTGTAATATGGACTGAATGACAAGGACTGTTGTAATATGGACTGAATGACAAGGAGTGTTGTAATATGGACTGGATGGCAAGGACCGTTGGAATATGGACTGGATGACAAAGGCTTTTGTAATAAGGACTGAATGACAAGAACTGTAATATGAACTGAATGGCAAGAACTGTTGTAATATTGACTGAATGACTAGGACTGTTTTAATATGGACTGAATGACAAAGACTGTAGTAATATTGACTGAATGTCAAGGACTGTTTCAATATGGACTGAATTAAAAGGGCTGTGGTAATATGGACTGGATGACAAGGACTGTTGTAATATGGACTGGATGACAAGGACTGTTGTAATATGGACTGAATGACAAGGGCTGTGGTAATATGGACTTAATGGCAAGAACTGTTGTAATATGGACTGAATGACAAGGAGTGTTGTAATATGGACTGAATGACAAGGACTGTGTTTTTAAATGGATTGACTGAATGACAAGGACTGTTGTAATATGGACTGAATGACAAGGAGTGTTGAAATATGAACTGGATGGCAAGAACTGTTGAAATATGAACTGAATGACAAGGAGTGTTGTTATATGGACTGGATGGCAAGAACTGTTGTAATATCGACCAAATGGCAGGGACTGTTGTAATATCGACCAAATGGCAAGGACTGTTGTAATAAGGACTGAATGGCAAGTAGTGTTGTAATATGGACTGAATGATAAGAACTGTTGTAATATGGACTGAATGACAAGGACTGTTGTAATATGGACTGAATGACAAGGAGTGTTGTAATATGGACTGAATGGCAAGAACTGTTGTAATATCGACCAAATGGCAGGGACTGTTGTAATATCGACCAAATGGCAAGGACTGTTGTAATATGGACTGAATGGCAAGGAGTGTTGTAATATGGACTGAATGACAAGAACTGTTGTAATATGGACTGAATGACAAGGACTGTTGTAATATGGACTGAATGACAAGGACTGTTGTAATATGGACTGGATGACAAGGAGTGTTGTAATATGGACTGAATGATAAGAACTGTTGTAATATGGACTGAATGGCAAGATCTGTTGTAATATGGACTGATAGCAAGGACTGTTGTAATATGGACTGAATGGCAAAATCTGTAGTTATATGGACTGAATGGCAAGATCTGTTGTAATATGGACTGAATGGCAAGGACTGTTGTGATATGGACTGAATGGCAAGGACTGTTGTAATATGAACTGAATGACAAGGACTGTTGTAATATGGACTGAATTGCAAGATCTGTTGTAATATGGACTGAATGGCAAGGACTGTTGTTATATGGACTGGATGACAAGGAGTGTTGTAATATGGACTGAATGATAATAACTGTTGTAATATGGACTGAATGGCAAGATCTGTTGTAATATGGACTGAATGGCAAGGACTGTTGTAATATGGACTGAATGGCAAGATCTGTTGTAATATGGACTGAATGGCAAGATCTGTTGTAATATGGACTGAATGGCAAGGACTGTTGTGATATGGACTGAATGGCAAGGACTGTTGTAATATGGACTGAATGGCAAGGACTGTTGTTATATGGACTGGATGACAAGGAGTGTTGTAATATGGACTGAATGATAATAACTGTTGTAATATGGACTGAATGGCAAGATCTGTTGTAATATGGACTGAATGGCAAGGACTGTTGTAATATGGACTGAATGGCAAGATCTGTTGTAATATGGACTGAATGGCAAGGACTGTTGTAATATGGACTGAATGGCAAGATCTGTTGTAATATGGACTGAATGGCAAGGACTGTTGTGATATGGACTGAATGGCAAGGACTGTTGTAATATGGACTGAATGGCAAGGACTGTTGTAATATGGACTGAATGGCAAGATCTGTTGTAATATGGACTGAATGGCAAGGACTGTTGTAATATGGAGTGAATGGCAAGGACTGTTGTAATATGGACTGAATGGCAAGATCTGTTGTAATATGGACTGAATGGTAAGGACTGTTGTAATATGGACTGAATGGCAAGATCTGTTGTAATATGGACTGAATGGCAAGGACTGTTGTAATATGGACTGAATGGCAAGATCTGTTGTAATATGAACTGAATGGCAATATCTGTTGTAATATGGACTGAATGGCAAGGACTGTTGTAATATGGACTAAATGGCAGGATCTGTTGTAATATGGACTGAATGGCAAGATCTGTTGTAATATTGACTGAATGGCAAGGACTTTTGTGATATGGACTGAATGGCAAGGACTGTTGTAATATGGACTGAATGACAAGGACTGTTGTAATATGGACTGGATGACAAAGACTGTTGGAATATGGACTGAATGAAAAGGGCTGTGGTAATATGGACTGGATGGCAAGAACTGTTGTAATATGGACTGAATTGCAAGAACTGTTGCAATATGGACTGAATGACAAGGACTGTTGTAATATGGACTTGATGACAAGGACTGTTGGAATATGGACTGAATGAAAAGGGCTGTGGTTATATTGACTGAATGGCAAGAACTGTTGTAATATGAACCAAATGGCAAAAACTGTTGTAATACGGACTGAATGATAAGGTCTCTATAAGTTCTATGTTGATATGGACTGAATGCAAAGGTATTTGGTAAAATGGACTGAATGACCACATCACTAAATGTGTATATGTAGGACATTGCATATGCAATATATAGTTTGCGATATAAATCCGAAATTATATTCCTAGATCTGACGTGCTATTCATGAATAGAATAGTTCAATTTCTTTGATGGTTTAAATGAATTATAGGAACTCATTTCAATTAAATATTTAAGTAAACAACAATTTAGCTATTTTAAAACATACAATAGAAATATGCAAAATATGGTCGGGATTAAAAGTGACTGATCACGGTTAGGTATTTGTATGATTTGACAGAAAATAATTCTTTATGATAACAATTGGGGAGTTACGTCACCATTTATTTTAATTTCACCCTGAACATGCTGACCTCTTCGCACATGCATCTGTTCATGCCTTCAGATTTTGAGAGGCGGAAAATATACTGGACTTGCACAGTTGATAAAAGTATTTTAACATGTCTATGTCAGTACATAATGCATGGGTAAATGTAAGGACAACGAGAAAAAAAGTATGACATAAATATTACATGATTTCTATCAATAATGTTGTTTAAGTTATTTAGAATCTTTCATTAGTATCCATTATTTAATTTATCAAAAATGTTTGAAATATAATTATGCAGTACTATGGTAAGCCTTATACATGTATTAGTTTTTGCCAACGAGTTTAATAATTATAATATAGATAGCACGAATGTGGGAATGTTTTATCAGATTATTCTAAAAAAAACAACAGCAGTCCTGTAAATTGATCTATCAGGCTAAGGACATCTCTGTAGAAAACGAGTAAAAGCGATTTCCTTAGATATGTAATTGGTTTATTACACTCCTGCATTGCAACGTGAATTATGTAATAAATATATATATATACTTAACTAATAATAAAAAAGAAAACACTTCATGCAAAAGTCTGACATTAAAATACTTATTAAACTTAAGAAAGTTTGAAAACAATAGATACTGATCCTGATTTTGAACATACACGTGTACATTACACTATCTTACAGTTTGGTTCGATTTAATGTGCAACATTCACTTTTCTTCTTATGCTTTGCAGGTAATGTGATGTTTGCGAAATTTATCAACGCCGGCAGTCTCTATTTTAAACTCTCATATGACATTCCGTGCGCAACAACAACTGATACTTTTTGTGCAGCACATGAGGTAAATATGAATCACTAATATTGCATGTGATTGTAGAAATATACCAGTTATACCTCAGACCTATTTTAAATATTCATTGATTTCATTGTAATCTAGTACCGAATTGCATGCACCACCTTATGTACAAAAATATAGAAATTGAATAACTACAAAGGCGCTTTTAGTGTTCACTTAAGGGTGTGTTGGCATATTCCTGCACCAGTCACCCACTTAACTAACACGACACTTTTCTAGTTAAGATAAATAACTTAACTAAATAAGATGTCTGTGAGTGCCCGTTACTGCCCGTTACTACCATCACTCATCTTGTAAACTATTGCAAAAATATCTAGTTATCTAGTTAACTAACGCGATAAGTTTCAAGTTAAGATACAAAAGTTGCTTTTTAAAGCAAAGTAATTGCTCTGCAACTGCCATCTCATATCTACTTATACTAACTGGCTTACTAGATAAGATTCGTGTTACCACTTAGTTAACTGAATAACTAGATTATGTTTGTGTTACATGTTATTTAATATTCGGAATACTTCAGATTTTACTCAGTAAATCACTAATCATTCGCTAATTCCAAGAAAGGACCGAATAGTGACGATTGGTTGTAAAGCAGCGCACACGGATAAGTTGCGTTCTAATGTAAATAAGTGCGTTTACTTCCATTTTTATTAAGTGAGTTGTCTAATACACGTATATCTTCTTATTTTCTTAGCCAAATAAGATTTGTTTATATTTCCATTTGCCGCCATCTGTTGTTTCTAGGATAAATCTCTCTATTTTTGTCACATGTTTTCGCAATTCATGGGTTGAATTGATATTTTATATTTTATTTCTTGCGTCTGTATTGTGATTTATGCAGAACGTTTTCGGTTGCTGACTTTTCTGTTTCTTTTGGTATAGATTATTTCAACACTGCCACAATTTCTTGGTGTACATGCTATTGAGGATCCTGATATATGCACGTAATAACAATTGTACGTCTCACTACACAGTTACGCCCCTTTTTTTCCACGATAACATGATTATTACGCTTAAAAACAAGGCCTATGTAATTTGGTTTTGAAATATTTTCAAAATGGTTCATAGTAGTTGTGATTTCTTGCTGCAAACGAGAAGAGCAAAAGGTGGTATAGCTTATACTGCAATAAGACATCACTGGTGTCAAAAAAGTGACTTTTATAGGATTTCAACATATGCATGTATTTATGAGCAGTTGAGGGCTTCTTTTTCAAAAAATCTCAGGGTGTCACTGTACCCTCTCTTTAAAGAACCAACGTGGTCAACCTACCAGTTATTGTGTATTTTTATGTGGGTTTACATTCCTGCTATGAAAAAAAAATCTTTTTTTACAAGGGAAATCTTAGACCTTATTTTACATGGAACTAAGAACAAAGTTCAACTGTGTAGTGAGACCTGTATTCATGTACTATAAGTGTGACCTTTACACTACGTTCACAGTGATTAACTGACTACTTTAAATTTAAGCCACGGAACTATACGATTAGTGATTATGACTACTGCATTGTATTCTAACGTTGACTATCCGGCTTTGGTTAATTTTTGAAGAATAAACAACTATCGATAGAGGACATGCTATTTCTCCCCGCATAGAAATCACTGTTTATGAAGGCGCACTAAGAGCAAGAGAGCAAATACTGGAATCAGTTCAAGAGATTGATTGAATATTTAGCGTCATTTCTTTCTTTTATTATTATTATTTTTAGTGTTTAAGTTACATTAAGGTTTGAACATTATAAAAACACATTTCTTTTGAGGAAAAAAAATAAGGATTTTTATGCAAATTAAAATCAGCAACAGTGTTGACACCTGCTCATACACGATGCGCACGCTGCCCATGACTGTAAAATATACATATATTATGCAATGCGATATATGCTTTTTGATTAACTTAAACTACGGATCAAAAACACTAAACGTTCTTAATGAAATGTATCATTTATTTGTTAAATGACCATTTCATTTGACTGTTTTTTTGTCAGTTTCATTAATTCATAGCAATCAAAAAGTTCATTATTATGTAGACCTGGTGTCAAGATCAAAGCGCTAAACGAAAAAGGCGTTCGACAGGAGACATGCCACGCAACGGAACAGCGGAACTGGCAGTGAGAGTAAATCTGGACAGCAAAGGGACAGCATCAGGTTTAGGTAAGATTTTTGAATTTTGATTTTAATCAAAGAAACGGTCATGTAAAACTGGTTTATTGAACAAGCAAATATCTCTTTAGTTTACTTAAAACATAGTATAAAACCAGTCTCGATCATATTAAGACGCTGGGTATTTTCTGATATTTAACATTCATTTAAGTTTTTTGTGTAACTCTACTGAGGTTAATCGGGTGCTTAGATTAAATCAATTAACAGTAACATGACATCGACTCGGTTTCAAAATTTGCAATCTTCACCATACATAATTTTACAGTTAAAAAGTAGCTCAAACAATTCTTTCAAGGTGTAAGCTTCTAATCATTATGTCTCAAGATGGGTTCTATGTCTTACGACAGACCAGTAAATAAATGCATTAGACCCTCTCACCCCTACTATTGTTAAACTTTAGAATCCCATATTTTTAAATGTCTATATATTCGAGTTGTCTAGACAATGTAGAATGTGTTCTTCCAATGGTGGTTCTCCATAGGAGTAAAAGAAGAAAGCGTTCGATCCATTAAATAATATGATTATCCAAAGTATTCAAGATTTACTACAATTATACGTACTGACCACATATGCTTTTTCATGGCCGGTGTGATATATAGTCGTAATTGTCATGCGCGTGATTGGCCAGATTTAATATATAGACGTAATTGTCATGCGCGTGAATGGCCAGGTTTGATATATAGTCGTAACTGTCATGCGTGTGGTTGGCCAGGTTTTATGTAAAGTCGTAATTGTCGTGCTTTTTCATGGCCAGATTTGATGTATAGTCGTAATTGTCATGCGCGTGATTGGTCAGGTTTGATGTATAGTCGTAATTGTCATGCGTGTGATTGGCCATGTTTGATATATAGTCGTAATTGTCATGCGCGTGGTTGGTCAGGTTTGATGTATAGTCGTAATTGTCATGCGCGTGATTGGCCAGGTTTGATGTATAGTCGTAATTGTCATGCGCGTGATTGGCCAGGTTTGATGTATAGTCGTAATTGTCATGCGCGTGATTGGTCAGGATGATGTTTAGTCGTAATTTTTATGCGCGTGATTGGCCAGGTTTGGTATATATTCGTTATTGTCATGCGCGTGATTGGCCAGGTTTGATATATATTCGTAATTGTCATGCGCGTGATTGGTCAGATTTGAAGTATAGTCGTTATTATCATGCGCGTGATTGGCCAGGTTTGATATATATTCGTTATTGTCATGCACGTGATTGGCCAGGTTTGATATATATTCGTTATTGTCATGCACGTGATTGGCCAGGTTTGATATATATTCGTTATTGTCATGCGCGTGGTTGGCCAAGTTGGCCAGGTTTGATGTGTAGTCGTAAATGTCATGCGCGTGATTTAGTGTGTAATGACTGTATCCATGGAGTATTGTCTATTTCAACTGTATCCATATTGTAACTATAGTTATTTCGTCTTACCCAATCATGTATTTCATAGAAACACTGAACAAATGATTGTTGATCCAAAAGTAAATAATTTCTTGATATGGTCATATCTGATTGTTCAATTCTGTAATTACGACAAAGGCAACGACACTTACATCGGCAAACCGAAGCCCATTTACAGGGTGAACATTTCCTTCACTTGCTCCTTGATCTGGGGTCAAATCAATATTTTCTAGTAAACCGCTTTTTAATGTTGCACAATCTTTCAGGTAAAATATTAACGTTGGTGAGTTGTACCGTTGACTAGATCAATGTTATTAGAATTGGTATTGAGTTTCTATTATAACCGTGTTTATTTCAATACAAATTTGAACGTTATTTTTAAGACTTATAATACAAGTCTAGAATGCGACAAAAAAGGGTGGAACTCTCGATTTTGAGATTATCTGGTGTAGTTTTAGCTGGTACTAGTGAAGTTTTAGATGGCACTGGTGTTGTAGGAGGTCTGGGATACTATCGAAATGTCCAAGGCTTTCTTATGTGCTACATACAATTATGATATAGTAATCTATAAAGTTGTGCAAATCTGACAAATCGTCTTAATCAAGAGCTGAAACTATGCCATGTTTTAAATCGAAAACTAGAAGCTATTCAAAGAGTAGGTGGTGAACGTGGATGATGTTCTGTTTTCTATTGATTTATTTCTTCCAATGCAGTATACGGAACAACGGTCATTATTTTTAATGGGATTTCAATATCTGCTGGTTATTTTTTAAAACATCAGCTAAGAGCTTTTCCAACCAAGCCAACTATCAAAATATAAGTAAAATGTGCAAAGTTTGTTTTACTAACCATCTTCGTTTAAAATCACAAAGATATTGTCTTTTCTAACTGAAGCCAATTGCTGCTTACGACTGTGAGTATTGCTGCTTACGACTGTGAGTCTTGCTAGTTATGACTGCGAGTCTCGCCGGTAATGACTGTGAGTCTCGCTGTTTCCAACTGTGATTCTTGCTGGTTATGACTGTGCGTTTTGTTGCTCATGACTCTGAGTCTCGCTGGTAATGACGGTGAGTCTAGCTGGATACGACTATGAGTCTTGCTGGTTATGACTGTGAGTCTTGCTGACTATGACTGTGAGACTTGCTGATTACGACTGTGAGTTTTGCTAGTTATGACTGTTAGTCTCGCTGTTAATGACTTTGAGTGAGTCTTGCTGGTTATGACTGCGTTTTTTTACTCATGACTGTGAGTCCTTGCTGTTTACGACTGTGATTCTTGCTGTTTAATACTGTGAGTATTGCTAGTTATGACTGTGAGTCTCGCTGTTTCCAACTGTGATTCTTGCTGGTTATGACTGTACGTTTTGTTGCTCATGACTGTGAGTCTTGCTGCTTACGACTGTGAGTCTAGATGTTTATGACTGTGAGTCTTGATGGTTACGACTGTGATTCTTGCTGCTTATGACTGTGCGTCTTGCTGGTTATGACTGTGAGTCTTGCTGGTAATGACTGTGAATCTTGCTGTTTCCGACTGTGAGTCCTGCTGGTAATGACTGTGAGTCTTGCTAGTAACGACTGTGAGTCTTGCTGGTTTGGAATGTGAATATTGCTGCTTTCGACTGTGAGTATTGCTGGTGATGACTGAGTCTTGCTGGTTATGACTGTAAGTCTTGCTGTTTACGACTGAGTCACGCTGGTTATTACTGTGAGTCTTGTTGTTTACGACTGTGAGTCTTGCTGGTTATGAATATGAGCCTTTCTGGTTACGACTCTGAGTCTTGCGAGTTATGACTGTGAGCCTTGCTGTTTACGACTGTGAGTATTGCTAGTTATGACTGTGAATCTTGCTCGTCACGACTGTAAGTCATGCTGGTAACGACTGTGAGTCTTGCTGGTTTCGACTGTGAGTTTTGCTGGTTATGACTGTGAGCCTTGCTTGTAACGACTGTGAGTCTTACTAGTAATGACTGTGAGTCTTGCTGGTTATGACTGAGTTTTGCTGTTCATGACTGTGAATCTTGCTGGTAATTACTGAGTTTTGCTGTTCAAGACTGTGAGTCTTGCTGGTTATGACTGAGTTTTGCAGTTCACGACTGTGAGTATTGATGGTAATGACTGAGTTTTGCTGTTTACGAGTGTGAGTCTTGCTGGTAATGACTGAGATTTACGACTGTGAGTCTTGCTGGTTACGACTGTGAGGTTTGCTGGTAACGACTGTGAGGTTTGCTGGTAACGACTGTGAGCCTTGCTGTTTACGACTGTGAGTCTTGCTGGTTACGACTTAGAGTCTTGCTGTTTATGACTGTTAATCTTGCTGGTTATGACTGTGAGTCTTGCTGATTATGACTGTGAGTCTTGCTAGTTATGACTGTGAGTCTTGCTGGTAACAACTGTGAGTCTTGTTGGTAACGACTGTGAGTCTTGCTGGTAACGACTGTGAGTCTTGTTGGTAACGACTGTGAGTCTTGCTGGTAATGACTGTGAGCATTGCTTGTTATGACTATGAGCCTTGCTGGTTATGACTGAGTTTTGCGGTTCACGACTGTGACACTTGCTGGTAATGACTGAGTTTTGCTGTTTACGAGTGTGAGTCTTGCTGTTTATGACTGTGAGTCTTGCTGGTTACGACTGTGAGTCTTGCTCGTTACGACTGTGAGTCTTGCCGGTTATGACTGTGAGTCCTGCTGGTAATGACTGTGAGTCTTGCTGGTAATGACTGAATCATGTTCTTTACGACAGTGAGTCTTGCTGGTACCGACTGTGAGCCTTGCTGGTAATGACTGTGAGCCTTGCTGGTTATGACTGTAAGCCCTGCTGGTAATGACTGTGAGTCTTGCTGCTAATGACTGAATCTTGCTGTTTACGACAGTGAGTCTTGCTGGTTACGACTGTGAGTCTAGCTTATTACGAATGTTAGTCTTGGTGGTTATGACTGTGAGCCTTGCTGTTTACAAATGTGAGTCTTGCTAGTTATGACTGTGAGTCTTGCTGGTTACGACTGTGAGCCTTGTCGGTTTCGACTGTGAGTCTTGCTATTTACGACTGTGAGTCTTACTGGTTATGACTGTGAGCCGTGCTATTTACGACTGTGAATCTTGCTAGTTATGACTGTGAGTATTGCTGGTTATGACTGTGAGTCTTGCTGTTTATGACTGTGAGTCTTGCTGCTAATGAATGTGCGTCATGCTGGTAATAACTGTGCGTTTTGCTGCTAATGAGGGTACGTCTTGCTGGAAATGAATGTGCGTCTTGTTGGTAATGACTGTGAGTCTTGCTGGTTATGACTGTGAGTCTTGCTGTTTATGACTGTGAGTCTTGCTGTTTATGACTGTGAGTCTTGCTGGAAATGAATGTGCGTCTTGTTGGTAATGACTGTGCGTCTTGCTGATTATGACTGTTGGTCTTGCTGGTTATGACTGTGAGTCTTGTTGGTAATGACTGTGTGTCTTGCTGATTATGACTGTGGGTTTTGCTGGTTATGACTTGAGTTTTACAACTGTGAGTCTTGCTGGTTACGACTGTAAGTTTTGCTGGTTACGATTGTGAGTCTTGGTGGTTACGAATGTGAATCTTGCTAGTTTTTACTGTGAGTCTTGCTGGTTACGACTGTGAGCCTTGCTGGTTACACCTTTGAGTCTTGCTAGTTACGAATATGAGTCTTGCTGGTTATGATAGTTATCTTACTGGTTATGTCTGTGAGTCTTGCTGGTAACGACTGTGAGTCTTGCTGGTTCTGACTGAGTTTTGCTGGTAACGACTGTGAGTCTTGCTAGTTTTGACTCTGAGTCTTGCTGGATTCGACTGTGAGCATTGTCGGTTACGACTGTGAGTCTTGCTAGTTACGACTGTGAGTCTTGGTGGTTATGACTGTGAGCCTTGATATTTACGACTGTGAATCTTGCTAGTTATGACTGTTAGTCTTGCTGGTTAAGACTAAATCTTGCTGCTCATGATTATTAGTCTTGCTGTTTATGACTGTTAGTCTTGTTGGTAATGTCTGTGAGTCTTGCTGTTTAAGACTGTGAAGCCTGCTTGAAATGACTGTGAGTCTTGCTGCTAATGAATGTGCGTCTTTCTGGTAATAACTGTGTGTCTTGCTGCTAATGAAGTTACGTCTTGTTGGTAATGAATGTGCGTTTTGTTAGTTATTACTGTGAGTCTTGCTGCTAATGAATGAGCGTCTTGATGGTAATGACTGTGCGTCTTGCTAATTATGACTGTGATTATTGCTGGTTATGACTGGGAGTCTTGCTAATTATGACTGTGAGTCTTCCTGGTTATGGCTGTGAGTCTTGCTGGTTATGACTGTGAGTCTTGCTGGTTCTGACTGAGTTTTAATAGTTACGACTGTGAATCTTGCTAGTAACGACTGTGAGTCTTGCTGGTTACAACTGTGAGCCTTGTCGGTTACGACTGTGAGTATTGCTAGTTACGACTGTGAGTCTTGCTGGTTATGACTGTGAGCCTTGCTGTTTACGACTTTGAATCTTGCTAGTTATGACTGTGAGTCTTGCTGGTTATCAATGTGTTTCCTGCTGGTAATGACTGTTAGACTTGCTGGTAATGACTGAATCTTGCTGTTTACGACAGTATGTCTTGCTGGTTACTACTGTGAGTCTTGCTAGTTATGACTGTGAATCTTGCTGGTTACGACTGTGAATCTTTTTTTTTGTTATGACTATGAGTCTTGCTGCTCATGACAATGAGTCTTTCTGTTTATGACTTTGAGTCTTGTTGGTAATGTCTGTGAGTCTTACTGGTTATGACTGTGAGTCTTGCTTGTTATGACTTTGAGTCTTGCTGGTTATGACAGTGAGTCTTGCTTGTTATGACTTTGAGTCTTGCTGGTTATGACTGAGTCTTGCTTTTTATGACTTTGAGTCTTGCTGGTTATGACTGTGAGTCTTGCTTTTTATGACTTTGAGTCTTGCTGGTTATCACTGTGAGTCTTGCTGGTTATCACTGTGAGTCTTGCTGGTTATGACTGTGAGTCTTGCTGGTTATCACTGTGAGTCTTGCTGGTTATCACTGTGAGTCTTGCTGGTTATCACTGTGAGTCTTGCTGGTTATGACTGTGAGTCTTGCTGGTTATCACTGTGAGTCTTGCTGGTTATGACTGTGAGTCTTGCTGGTTATCACTGTGAGTCTTGCTGGTTATGACAGTGAGTCTTGCTTGTTATGACTTAGAGTCTTGCAGGTTATGACTGTGCGTGTTGCTCAGCTGCTGATGACTGTGTCTTGCTGCTAATCATCAAGTTACGAATGTGAGTCAGGGGTACAGTGCCTTTCAAAACATATCGAAATCACTCGGAAACGCACTCTTAGTACTTTCTTTGGTGTTCATCATTTTTGACCGGTACTTTGGTGGAGCATGCGTGGGACCTAACATTAAAGTTTTATGCTTAGTAGTCATTGGTACAGTGTTCTTCGTTTGCACCTTCTTTTTTGTGAACAATGATGTAATTATTCCTTAAAAGTTCTTAAGGGGTTCTTCTTTCTTCAGAATTTCTTTTTAAATAACAATAAAATCTAATTAATTATTATTTTCCTTTACATTTTACTTTTCCAACGTTTAGTACTCTTCGACCTTTTATTTTTTATTGTTTTAGACTTCAACGCCCGTAAACTGTGTTTCGAGCTGAACGCGTAGAATAAGACATATTTTTTTTCACTCACATCTTCAAATACTGCTTTTGAGAAATAGATATAATTCGCTTAATTACATTTTGATATCAACACAATGGTTAAAAGCGCATTAAGTCAACAAATTCTAATTTTTATCAACGTAGTATTGACTTTGTTGGTGTTTTTGGTAGTATGTAATGTTGCTGTTAACCTTCCGTTTAAAAATAATATGTGTTTTTGTTGCTGATAAGGCCACACAACTTGATATTATAATAGATAATTCTAAGTATTTTTTAATTATAAACCATTACAAACTCAAACACGATCACGTTTGATGATTCTGTTTATGAATTTAGACTCTGACCAGAAAGTGTGCTAACTGTATGCGTTTATTTATATATTCACAAAACGTTGACATGTATTTGTGGTTTCCTTACTCCACAGATAAATTTTAGTATTTGAAACAAATATATATTTATGGATTGAACGTCCAATACACTCAAGAGAAAACACAACACAGAAAGAGATATGAAAACACAACATATTTAGCACGAGTGTCCATATTCTATAATAATATTGACAGTTGGTGTTATTGGTTGTTTACTTGAAATGTAACTAAATAATTTAGTACCTCTTACAGACTGGCTTAATACAGCTTAATCTCTATATCGATGATTTTCTTTTAACAGTATTTCACAAAGACAAAATGAACATTTTCATTGGTATATATGCTTTCTTTATTGACACAAATTGCCTAAATTTACAAAACCGATATTTATTATCAAATGCCGTGCCACTGTATTCTATTACAATATGAACCTTTATCTGTACAGCTTTGGTATTGTCAGGCCATCACTTCTTAAGGTTGTTCAACAACTGTGTCATTACTTCGGTCGTTGTTGTAGTTGTTGTTGTTGTTGTTGTATGGTGTTTAGCGTCGCTTTCAACAATTGTTCAGTCATATCGCGACGGTGTCTACTTGGGACAGTATTCTAAGCGCTATCACACTGGAGTATCAGTCCGCAGACACATGGTATGATACCCCACCCAGTCACATTATACTGACACCGGGCCGACCAGACCTAGAACTCTCCTCTAAATGCTGAGCATCAAGCGAGGTAGCTTCTAGTACCATTTTTTAAAGTCTTTGGTATGACCCGGCCGGGGATTGAACCCACGACCTTCCGCATGCGAGGCGGACGCTCCACCACTAGACCACGCCGCGGTCTCCGTAAAACGTCCATAAACTACATTTTAATGTATGCATTTACTCTGTCAAATGTGTTTTGCAACAGGGTATATATATTTATTGCCATAACTTTTAACTAAATTTATCAATTTTATATGATTTGGTATCAAAACAAATGTGAACATGTACACTATCACAAATAATACAAGCTTCAGTTATCATGAGAATGGCAACACAGCTAGCCGCCAATTTCAACAAGGGTCAAACACAAATCTTGAATAAATTTCATTAAATTTCTACGAATTGTGACTAAAAATTAAATTTATAAAATATTTGCATAAGTAATATTTACGATTGTCTGAAGTAATAACATTCAATGACACTACATAGACCGCAATTCACGTGCAAGATGGTTCTGTTCGTCTCATTCATCGTTCATTTTCGGCGCTCATCCGTGACTACAGAGAGTTTTTCACAATATCGCTCTCTCTGTTTAACCATAAAGGTCTATCCAGCAGAACTTCTATAAAACTAAAGCTTTGAAGCAATTACATCTTATTTTTTTCATCATTTACTCAGACACTTTACTCCCATAAAAATATCAATTTGCATTAAATATTTAAATCCAACATCGTTTAACGGCCAGTATAAGACCAATTTGAGAGTAAAACAAATACTTAAAACGACATAAAATAATTTGATATAATTCTCATTTCATTGAGACTATAACGATTAAATAGGGTGAACTAAATATTTTTACCGAGTATAAATTGGAAAACAAATGCTGTGTGATAATCTGTATGATACTAAAATATGGGGAATATTTTATTTGATCAACTAATCATTGTATTAATATTTCCTAAATACCCATACAGCGCATTCCACGTTCACGTAAACATATCTGTGATATTGCTGACTTGATATATATTTTTTCACATAGGTGGTAATGAAGGTACTCGTGACAGCTCGGACAATGAAGATCTGGCCCAGTGTCACGTAGCAGCAAACTTCTGGATTGTGTCCATCGTGCTTGGCATCATGATGCTGCTAACCATCATCTTTGCCGTGTTTCTCTTCTACCGCCTAAAGATGGAGCAGAAAACAAGAGACAAATTAGTTGAGAAATACGGGACACGCAATCCCGCGTTCTAAACGTCTTATTAAATCAGATGATTGGATCTAGCTAGCGAGAGTAAAAGAATTACTGAGTGAGTGAATGATGGTGTTGGTGAGTGAATGAGTGAGTGAGTGAGTGAGTGAGTGAGTGAGTGAGTGCTAGAGTTAGTTTAAGAATGAGTGAGTGAGTGAGTTAGTGAGTGAGTAAATTATGGTGATGATGAGTTAGCGAGCGAGTGAGTGAGACAGTGAGCGAGCTAGGGAGCAAGTGAGTATTGTGTGAGTGAGTGAAGTGAGTAAATGATTGTGATGGTGAGTGAGCGAGCGAGCAAGTGAGACAGTGAGCCAGCAAGGGAGCGAGTGAGTATTGTTTGTGTGATAGGAGTGAGTGAATTATGGTGATGGTGAGTGAGCGAGCGAGAGAGTGCGAAAGTAAGAATGCGTGAGAAACTTTTGTGGGGGAGTGAATGTGTGAGTAAATGATGGTGAGTGAGCGAGCGAGTGCGCAAGTGAGTTTAAGAACGTATGAGTGAGTGAGTGAGTGATTGAGTGAGTGCGAAAGTGAGACAGTTAGTGAGCGAGCAAGGGAGGGAGTTAGTAGTTTGTGAGCGAGCGAGTGAGTGAGTGAATGGTGGCGATGGAGAGTGAGCAAGCGAGTGAGTACGAAAGTGAGTGTAAGAATGAGTGAGTGAGTGAGCGGGGAGGGGTAGAGATGGGGAGGCGAGTGAGCGACACGAGTGCGTGCGTTAGTGTGTTTAAGAATCATTGAGTGCGCGGGCAACGAAATTAGTACGCGAGCGAGAGACTGTTTATTTAGCTATGTTGATCATTGGAAGGTAAAATATATTGTCAAACGTTGGAGCTTAAGAATAGCAGCTGAAAAAGAAAAATCGATAGACTGTTGTCGTTTGGTCAAGTATGCAAGTTTAACCGAAAGTTCGTTCATATTGCGTCACACGGCATTGAAGTACACCCTATTGAATTAATATGCGAGTAGTGTTATTATATTGCTTCTAATAAATATCATAGATGGAAATTATGTATGAATTGTATGACATAAACACATGAGTAAGGGTAGGATTCGGGGCAGAAAAAGTACAGGCTTACACACATTACCCCATTGGTGCAAAAAGGTAGCAAGTGCCTTATTATTTTATATACACTTGGTACCTTATTGCTCTAATATGATGATATATAATGGTATATGACGTAGCATGGGTACAACGTCACAAAACAGTATATAATGGTATATGACGTATCATGGGTACTACGTCACAAAGCAATATATAATGGTATAAGTAAGTAAGTGAGTAAGTAATATTTTATTATAGTGACATGTGCATACAATATATATTACAAATAGTTATATACAAAAAGAAAAAACAAGCACCCGGCCCATTGGACCTATAAGTCACCTAAACTATTAGGTATAAACTGTAGGCCCAACTTGAGATATTTAAATTATAACATGTTGGTAAATGGCTGTTCAATCCAATCAACTTACATTAGCTTAAACACATGTAATATAAATGCTGATCATTATCATAGTAGGTTATAATTAATGATGGTTTATTTCTAAAATAGTACTGAATAGTGGAAAGATCAATTTATATAGTGTTTAAATGGCAATAATAGTATAATTGTGAAATTAACGGTAAACAGTTTACTCAGAATACATAATGGTACGCCTACGGTATATGACATATCATGGATAGAGCCTACCTCGCAAAACAACATATCTTGCTACGTAATAGGTTATCATGGCGAAGAAATTGACGGCTATAAACTAGGGTGGTGGTGGTGGTCCTAAATATAAACATTAATTATATTCAACTAAAATTAAAAACACATGCAGCTTCAAAGTATTTCTTAATATAATCATTTAATCATTTATTGGGAATGAAGTGTATTGAAGTGTATTGAAGTGACGACGTTGTTTTACATACAACGGAAACTAGAACTAGTTTGTAATACATGTACATGCTTTAATACCATTGTTATACTCAACCTTTACCAACCTTAGCAACCGAGGGTTGCGGTAATTTTCCGTACATGGCGTTGTTTAAAGTATCGTTTACGTCATATAGCTGGGATCGTAATCAAGCCCAGTTCAGTCGTATTAGAGTAAGACAGTTTGACAATAATTCGGTTGTCCTGTTCAGATTCCTTATCTGTTGTTACTTTTTAAAAAAAAAACAACCAGATTCCCTATATGATCTACAATGTGTTGAAAATGGGATTAAACCTATGTCGTTTTAATTATAAGTTTTCGATGGGCATATATTTATTAATTCGTAAACCTTACATACCATGTAAGTATTTTTTCTTTTCTTGGGAATTCATATTATCTATACGAGGTTCTTCATGAGCAAGTGCCGAGTCCGATTAGCTCAGTCGCTAGCGGGTCTGACTATCAATCCAGGGGCCGTGAGTTCGTACCGCCGTCCGACCACAATCTCCGTGATGGTTGATATACGACATTGCGTCTCATTATCATTCGTCTCTCACCGCTGATTCAAGTGGCAAAGTTATCAGTTACTTGCGGAAATGGCGGATGCCCGATTACTGGTTAACCCTCTGGGATCCCAGGAAACAGTTGTTAGGTTAACTGAACGTCTGTTAGCCCTCGATGACATAAAAGTGGCGCTAAATATTCAATCAATCAATCATGAGCAAGTGGAGCAAGCGGGCGTCTATTTGATCTGTGTCCAGCTCGGTGCTTCTACTTACATAATTATACTCTGAGATCTTCTCAATAAAAAAACCCACATTCCACTGACATGCATCTATCTCTCCACTATAGTTAATAATATTATATTTGTATGACTAGAGTTGCACTTAGTGCTTATATGATGTTGCCGCCATACATATTTGTATTGTAACATTTCCTTTCTATTTGTGGATTATAAATATACATATATTGAGTATTTTATATTATTATATCTGCTTTCTCTATATATGATTAGTTCTGCTTTTGGCATAATGACAATATGTGTACGTCTCACCAAACAATTGCGCCCCTCTGTTACCACGGTAATGATTCTCGCGCTTAATAAAATGTCGTATGTAATTTGGTTTGAAAAATTTTCAAAATGTGTCAAAGGGGCTGTGATTCATTGCTGCAGATACGAAGAGCAAAAAACTGGTATTGCATTTAAACAACAATAAAATATCACTGATGTTAATAAGTGACTTTTATAGGAGATTGACAGATCGGCGTATTTATGAGCATTTTACGGATGCTGTCACTACATCGTTTTTTTAGAATATTTAGTCAAGCTACCAGTTAGTCTGCATTATTATACATTCGCGGATATATTCCTATATGGAATTTCTGTGTTTATCGTGGAAATCCTAGACCTTATTTTATATCGAACAAAGAACACATCACAATTGTGTGGTGAGACATGAAAGTATGGGTATAGATATATAGTGTGAGTGAAGTTAATGTATAACTTGTATATAATGTGTTCTATACGTGAAGAAAGTGTCCCGGTGAATTATATATTTTGTATGTATGAATTTGCTTTCTCTTTGTTAAGAATGTTTGAAAGTAAGATTTGGAAACATGTAGCCTATTTTACAAGTTACGCAGGACAGATACGCTCGGTGACCTTGAAAACGCACCGCTTACATAAAAGTTATTTTAGTGCAGAAAATGTCATCCGATTTTAATGAAAATTTATATACATTTAGAGTGCCATCTCTGTCTTCTGTCAAAATTTCATGACTGAGACTGGATTTTTTATGTGCTTTTTTTTCATTTTTCGAAACTAGCCCCAAAAGTGAAAATTCACAGGCGCCAATAATGAGTGTGCGAACAATTCGCCTGGATACATACACGTATTCTGTTTAACTATACCGTAATGTATTAAGTTAATACTTAATATAGAGCAGAAATAAAACTCCGTAAGACAAAAAAGTAATACCGTTTTAAAAAGAGAAAATTCTCTCCATGCGACCGAGATGCATTTCATGTATCCTGGTTCATTATTTTATCTCAATTGACGTCCAGTGCGTAGGGAATATATAAGTTAGATTTCTATTTTAGAGTTAACGCAGTTTGTGGTGTGAGCATTTTTTCCTCAAATTACGTTCTGTATGTTAGGAATGCATAAATAAGATTTTAATACATTTAGTATATTTTATAGTTAACGCAGGTTGTGGTGTGAGTTTTTTTTCTCAAATTACGTTCTGTGTGTTGGGGATGCATAAATAAGATTTGAATACATTTAGTCTATTTTAGAGTTAACGCAGGTTGTGGTGTGAGCTTTTCTTTCCTCAAATTACGTTCTGTGTGTTGGGAATGTATAAATAAGATTTGAATACATTTAGTCTATTTTATAGTTAACGCAGGTTGTGGTGTGAGCTTTTTTTCTCAAATTACGTTCTGTGTGTTGGGAATGTATGTTTTACATAAAATCTATTTTAGAAATAACTTAAGTTATATTTCATTTGGCTATGTTTATGTTCAATATATTGAGAATGTGTGTGTATTTGCTTCAGTAATGCATAGTTAAATGTGTCTTCTAGTTTCAAGTTTCTGATAATACGGTATATGAGCAATTCATCATGAGTTTAAATTAATTTGCAAATGATGCAATGAGACTAGATGACAAATGATAACAAAAATATTGTGCTAAAGAAAGTAAAACAATTGTAAGATCAAATTTCAATCCATAGATTGCATATATAGTATACAGCGAATGTCTATATATGTCGTTGTTATGCCGGGCTTGGTTAGTTTAATCGGTAGCGCTTCAGACTATCAACACAGGGGTTGTGGCTTCGGGTCTCCACCCGGTACAGTCTCCATGATGATCGATTGACGACAGTGTGTCTCATTTTTCATTCATCTCTCACCAAGTTATCGGTTACTTGCAGAGATGGGTATGCTCGAGTACTGGTTAACTTTCCAGGTTCACAGGAAAGAGTGGTTATGTTAACTGATCGTCTTTTTACCTTCGATTGCATTGAACTGATGCTAAACATTCAATTAATCAAAAAAATCAATCAAATAATCAGTCATCTTTATAATGTGAAAACAGATCTGAAAAGTCCAACAGAGGTGGTACTCTGTTGTGAAACGTATTGTATGTGAGAAGTGAAACTTTACTTAATCTCTTGCTACAAGTATAACATGACAAAAAATCTTTTGCTCAGAGATTTTATTGACTGCTAAAGTTTGTTGTTTAAAAAAGTAAAATAAAAACAGTATTATATAAATAAAAGAACTTAAAAATGTTTATCATAAAAAATATACTTATATTGATTATTACGATCATGCCATATGCTTATTGAACAATGTATATACTACTAAATCAAAATATTTATCGGGGTAATTCTAGATTGGAACACATACCAGTGAACTGTTTTATGTGATGAATTGCTTATTGTGTTGTTTTAATCTTAATAAAATATTCTCTTAGTTTGGTAGTTGTTTCTCATTTTCTCCATGGCAACTAATAACAACACACACACACAAATCACAAACAAAAATATTGAAAACAAATATTGCTATTATTAATTTTGAAAATTTCTGTAAAGTGTCAGCATAGCAGATGTCACAATATAGACGTTCATGATATGTCATAATATAGACGCATATGATATGTCATCATATACAATGTAGACGTAAATGATATATCACAATATATAAGATATTGATATGTCACAATAAAAACGTATATGATATATGACGAAATAAATGAAATTGATATGTCACAGTATACACATATCTGACATGTCACAGTATAGACTTATATGATTATTCACAATAAAGACATACATGTATATGATTTGTCGCAGTTTAGACGTATATAATTTGTCACAATATCGACGTATATGATATGTCACAATATAGACGAATATGATATGTCACAGTATAGACGTATATGATTTGTCACATAAAGACGAAATTGTTATGTCACTTTAAAGACGTATAAGATATGTCACAAAATAGACGAAATTGATATTACACAATATACACGTTTATATGATATGTCACGGTATAGACTTTTATGATCTTTTACAATATAGACGTATATGATATGTCACAGTATAGACGCATATGATATGTCACATTGTGGACGTAAAGGATCAGTCGCAAAATAGACATATATGATATGTCACAATAAGACGTATACGATATGTTACAATATACAAGTATATGATATGTCACAGTATAGACTTAAATGATTTTTCACAATAAAAACGTATGTGATATGTCACAATATAGACGTTTATTATATGTCACAATATAGACGTATATGATATGTCACAGTATAAACGTATATGATCTATCACAGTATAGACTTATTTAATTTTTCACAATAAAGACGCATATGATATGTCACCATATCAATGTAAAGGACATGTCACAATATAGACGATATTCATAAAACACAATAAACACATATATGATATATCACAAAATAGACGAAATTGATATGTCATGATATACACGTATATGATATGTCACATTGAAGACGTAAAGGATATGTTGCAAAAATGACGTATATGATATGTCACAATTTAGATGTAAATGATATGTCACAATATAGACGAAATTGATATGTAACAATATACACGTACACGTATGTGATATGCCACAGTATGATCTGTCACAGTATAGATTAATTTAATTTTTTGCAATAAAGACGTTTATGATATGTCACAATATAGACGCATATGATATGTCACCATATAAATGTAAAGGATATGTCACAATATAGACGATATTGATATAACACGATATGTCACATTGTAGACGTAAAGGGTAAGTCGCAAAAAAGACGTAGATATGTCCGAATATAGACGAATATGATAGTCACTGTAGAGACGTCAATAATTTTTCACAGTATAGACGTATATGATTATCACAATATAGACGTATATGATATGTCGCAGTATAGACCTCTGTGATATGTCACAATATACATGAATATGATATTTCACAGTATAAAAGTATATGATATGCCAAAATATAGATGAATATGATTTGTCACTGTATAGACTTAAATAACTTTTCACAGTATAGACGTATATGATATATCACAAATGAGACGTATATGATATGTCACAGTATAGACATATGTGATATGTCACAATATAGACGTATATGATGTGTCACAGTACAGACTGATATGATATGTCAAAATAAAGGCGATTATAATTTGTCACAGTAAAGAAGTATGTCAAAATATAGACATATATCATATGTCACAGTACAGACGCATATAATATGTCATATTGTAGACGTAAAGGATATGTCGCAAAATAGACGTATAGGATAAGTCACAATATAGACGTATATGATTTGTCGCAGTTTAAACGTATATAATAAGTCACGATATAGACGCATATGATATGACACAGTATAGACGTATGCAATATGTCAAAATATAGACGTACATGATATGTCACAATATAGAAGTATATGATATGTCACAATATAGACGAATATAATATGTCGCAGTATAGACATATATTATGCCAAACTTTAGACATATATGATATGTCGTAATATAAACGTATATGATTTGTCGCAGTATATACGTATATGATATGTCACAATATAGAAGTATATGATATGTCACAGTATAGACGAATATGATATGTCGCAGTATAGACATATATGATATGCCAAACTTTAGACGTATATAGTATGTCGTTATATAGACGTATATGATATGTCACAATATAGATGTATATGATATGTCACAATATAGACGTATATCATATGTCACAATATAGAAGTATGTGATATGTCACAACATAGACGTATTTGACATGTCATAATATAGACGAATATGATATGCCACTGTATAGACTCAAATATTTTTTCACAGTACAGACGTATATGATATGTCACACTTAAGACGTATATGATATGTCACACTTAAGACGTATATGATATGTCGTAATATATACGTATGTTCACAGTATAGAAGAATATGATATGTCGTAATATTGACGTATATGATATGTCACACCATAGACGCATAATGATATGTCGTAATAAAGACGTATATGATATGTCGTCATATAGACGTGTATGATATGTCACACTATAGACGCATAATGATATGTCGTAATAAAGACGTATATGATATGTCGTCATATAGACGTGTATGATATGTCACACTATAGACGCATAATGATATGTCGTAATAAAGACGTATATGATATGTCGTAATATTGACGTATATGATATGTCACACTATAGACGCATAATGATATGTCGTAATAAAGACGTATATGATATGTCGTCATATAGACGTGTATGATATGTCACACTATAGACGCATATGATATGTAGTTATATAGACGTATATTATATGTCGTAATATAGACGTATATGATATGTCGTAATATAGACGTATATAATATGTCACACTTAAGACGTATATGATATGTCGTAATAAAGACGCATATGATATGTCGTAATATAGACGTATATGATATGTCACACTTAAGACGTATATGATATGTCACACTATAGACGCATAATGATATTTCGTAATAAAGACGCATATGATATGTCGTAATATAGACGTATATGATATGTCACACTTAAGACGTATATGATATGTCGTAATAAAGACGTATATGATATGTCGTCATATAGACGTGTATGATATGTCACACTATAGACGCATAATGATATGTCGTAATATAGACATATATGATATGTCGTAATATAGACGTATATAATATGTCACACTATAGACGCATATGATATGTAGTTATATAGACGTATATGATATGTTACACTATAGACGTATATTATATGTCGTAATATAGACGTATATGATATGTTACACTATAGACGTATATTATATGTCGTAATATAGACGTATATAATTTGTCACACTATAGACGCATATGATATGTAGTTATGTAGACATATATGATATGTCACACTATAGACGTATATTATATGTCGTAATATAGACATATATGATATGTCGTAATATAGACGTATATAATATGTCACACTATAGACACATATGATATGTCGTAATAGAGACGTATAGAACCCATTCCAATGAAAGTCAAGAACTTAATAAGAAGTTTGATAGCCAAATTTGCATAACTGTACAATATTTGTTAGAGGAAAAAAGCATATATGTGGAAATTGGGGGTTGTAACTCTAACCTGTACGCACATTTGGACAATTGTAGAACACTTGCACGTATACCTTACGTGACGCATACTTATGCTCACCCAAGCGATATGATAAAACATGTGTGCAAACGGGTAAATACCAGGAAAATCTGCTTCCACACTGGCCCCATATATATGATTGAAATTGTCAAACAATTCAACTGAAACTGTACTCACGTGTAAGGTGAATGTTACGGAAAGGTACTTGCGTGTAAGGTTTAATGTTACGATGTATCACTTGCGCGAAAAAATCACAAAATCAATATTTCTGTGAAAATATTCTGTCCCGATCCGGCAAAAAAACACTCTGGCCTATTTCGTAATGCGTTCGTGGACGCAGTCAGTTGAAACGAGTTCGTAAACGCAGTCCTCTTTATCTCGACCGTCATTTCTAGAGAATACGTCTGCTTCTTTCTTTTCATTCTTCGGCGGCTGCATTATATAACGTTCGGTGCCATTTGCGACCGATGGTCGTCGGAACAATAACAATACAATCGGTGAGGGGTTTGAGGGTTTGATGCAGTTTGGTATCCTCAATATATATTATGAGACGAGAACCTGTAACGATACAGTAAAATACATAATTTACAAGACATGAAAACAACGATTACGACACAAAATCAATCAATTCACGCGATATACATTGCACACATTTCACACAATACAAATACAGTCCCTAACTATAAATTCAGATGTAAGTAATTTCTTACCGGGCTCATCAGCAAGTAGTGAACAATAAAATAATATGATATGAGTAAATCTTCGCAAACTTTCTAAAGATTGCTGTCGCTTTGCCTGTCAAAAGAAAATAGCCTAGATGGTTAGTTTGGAGGGAATTGGTAGTTTACCCATTATGCAACAAAATCGCTCACTCATCACTCACTCACTCACTCACTCACTCACTCACTCACTCACTCACTCACTCACTCATTCGCTCAATAACTTCGTGCATTACAATACTGTATATATACGGATACACTAACATCACAACACAAACAATTGAAACATACTATAGATCTATTTATACATGCCAGAGTACTTGTGACCAGGGAGCTCGCAACTATAAATTATCGGTGAAAATCAAGTGATCTTCCGGTTTAGGGACTGACAAGTCGAGAATAGTCACTCTTACAACTAAACTTGCTGGGTCTCACGTTTGCTTAAAATGACAAAGTACGACAACCAAAATAGAAATAGGAGGAGTAAGCTCCCTTTGACAAAAAAGCGAGTATTTGTCTAAACCGAATAACTTACTCTTTCCATATTGCAAAAAGAAGTCCGATAAGTACATGAAAGAAATGTTACGTAAAAACGCATAATTACTTTAGATATATGATATGTTGTATGCAGTTACAATATTCATTCACATTTATTTCCTACTTATTGAATAAAATTCATAAATAACAGATACGAATCTGCCATTTGAACAACAGCAACAGGGACGCCAGCCGACATTGTTGACCGGCAATTATACGTAGATTAAGGCTAATACACCCATATCCACACACCTCATCCTTGAAGGTAAACAGATTCTCTGATTTATTCAATATATATATATAACTAATAGTGGCCCTTGCATGGCCCAGGTAGAGTCACCAGCTTGGAAGGTTGAGAAACAAACATAAAACATGTGTTTTTCAGCATTAATGAATTACGATCGACACTTTAAAAGAAGCAAAACATATCATTTTGTATATATCGTTGTGTATTCCGTTGTGTATACCTATTGTCTTGTTCTTCATGCTCGGAGCACAGTGTGCTGAGAAAAACCCTGGAACTCCGAAAAATGACTCAGGCCCTATTGGTCGAACGCGCGCTTCTCATGGCGGGAATTCCAGAGGTGTGAATTCGAGCAGATCACTCCGGAATAACTCCTCAGCGTCAACTCAGAATACTCAAGTACAACCAGTCGCTTTAAATGATTCAACCACAAATAAATGCTCGGCTAAGTAAACCTCAAATGACCCACCTCAAAACGACAGTGAACGTTGCACCGATATGAATACTAGCAGTCAACATAACAACGATACTCCCTATAGCTCTGAAACAGTACTACAAAACAACACTATGCTTGATGTAATGCTTGACATACAACGTAGCGTTAGGCGTATGGAAAACAAGTTCGAAGGATTTGAGAACTCTTTAAAGGAAGTAACTGAGTCAAACAGAAAAACTTGAACAAAAACAAGACACCACGCAACACTCGATTGACTCGATGTTTTCAACTGTCAGAAATCTGGAAGAACATCTTAAACAAGCGAGGATAAATGTGAAAGGCTTGAGGTGCAGTCGCGGCGCGATAATCTGAAGTTCTTCGGCCTTCCAGAAACCAGAAATGAAACTTGGGCAGATCTGAATATTGTTCATTTTCATTTAAATCTTTGCAAGCTGATCATGTAGTAAATGAAGGTGAATATTTAGAAAAACAAGAACCAAGATTCTTATAAACGTTATAAATGGGACGAGAACAAAAGAGGGGAATTCATTTATAATTTGAAGCATTCTATTTCATTAATGAAAAATACCATTTTAAGTGACGTTCTGGTTGATATTAATCTGGCAGTTGATAAAATTGTTACTATGTTTCATAGAGCAGCCACACCGATGAAAATCAAAACGTGGAAAACAAATAATAACAAACCAGTACAGCCTGAGTGGTGGGATACAAAATGTGAAATTTAAAAAAAAATAAGCTTAGAAAATTAAGGACTTTTAGACTTATCAGTACACATGATAATCTACAAATGTATATTACTAGCAAAAACTTATTTTTGGAAAACCGTTAAAAGACTTCGATTGAAACGGACCGAGTATTCCTCTGGAAATATTAAAAAAAAGAATGGTACCATCATTTTAAAAGCCTATTGTTCAATGGAAATATAGCCTATAACTTAGATTTAAACACACTTTTGCCAGGAAACCAAACTATAAATGTTGTTTTAAATGATCCTTTTACAATGCTTGAATTAAAAAAAAAATATTAGTGACCTTAAGCTTGGTAAATCAACAGGCCCCAGTGGAATACTGGCAGAAATGGTAAAAAGTAATATTACAGATATCTCAGATATTTTACTTCCATTATATAATAGAATATTCGATACAGGAGTGTTTCCAAAAGTATGGGGACAAAGTATTCTATGTCCCTTTCATAATTCTGGCTCTTTTAATGATGCTAATAATTATCGCAGCATTTCCCTTATAGACACATTGAATAAAATTTTGACAGGTTTGATGTACAACTGGGCAGAAAATAATAATAAGATTGACCAGGTACAATCTGGCCTCAACCATTGATAATTTGTTTACACTTATGGCCATGGTTCAAAAATATATAAGTAAGAGAGGTGGACGAGTTTACTGCCTGTTTGTAGATTTTTCAAAGGCATTCGATACAATAAATCACACAGCACTATTTAATAGTCTTATAAGAAAAGGAGATGGTGAAAAATATTTGACCATACTTATTGCTATGTATGATAATTTGTCTTCTTGCGTACGCACTGGTCGTGATGATTATACTAATATCTTCAAATGCAATATTGGTTGCCGACAAGGCTGTAAATTGAGCACGATTTTATTCAATCTTTTTATAAATGATCTTGTTGATGAACTAAAACAAACATGTACAAATGGTATACATATTTCAGAAGAAGTGGATGATATATTCGCATTACTATACGCCGATGACCTGGCAAATTGCAATGACACTGTTAGACAATTGCAAATGTTATTTCTAACTTTTGCAATAAAACTTTGATGCTATGGTTGTGTCGATATTAACATATGGATCTGAACTTTGGGGATATGAATATGCAACTCAAATTGAAATTATTCAAAACCAGTTTTGTACGAAATATTTAAAATTGTATAAGACTTGTTTCCATGCCCTTTCGCTCGGTGAATGTGGTAAATTTCCTTTATATATTACATATTATTGTAAACGCGTAAAATATTGGTTGCGTCTTATCATATGGATAATCGCAAATATCCCAAAACAATGCTCTTTTATACTTCGTAATTTGGATGATGTAGGACAGGTTACATTGGCAACACATGTTAAATCATTACTTTTCAGATACGGATTGGGATATGTCTTTATATCGGAAAATTTAGGCGATGAAAAAGCCTTTGTATTCAGTTTTAAACAGCGTTTATTGGGCTGTTCCTTACAAAATTGGCATGCTGATTTATATCAATCGAGCAAAGCTAGACATTATAAGTATTTTAAAACTAACGTAGATGTAGAAAGGTATCTCACTTTGAACATTCTAATTAAATTAAAAATAGCACTCTCTAAACTTCGATGTTCAGCTCATTCACTTTTAGTTGAAACTGGAAGACACACCAATTACCATACGAAAAAAAGAATATGCTTTTTATGTTACTTTGGAGAAATAGAGGACGAATTTCATGTAATAATGAAATGTGCGTATTATGATGGTTTGATAATCAGTATATTTCAGAATTTTTGAATGGTAACCATAATGGATTAGATTTATTCTAAAGATTAATGAGTACATGTCACAGTGTGTACGTAACCTACTAGGAGAGGAATATATGTAAGCGGTTCGGTTAGCTCAGGCGGTAGAGCATTCGCCCTGTAAGCGAATGGTCCCGGGCTCGAGTCCCGGACTGGCTGCATATTTTTCTCGTACTGTAACATTGGCGCCCAACGAGGGACTGTGACTGATATATATTCCGAGAAACATTACATGATTTTCTGGTCTCTATGAAAATTCGGGACGAATTTCGAATATGTGAGGGAATAAGTCACAGTGTGTACGTAACCTACTAGGAGCGGAATTTATGTAAGCGGTTCGGTTAGCTCAGGCGGTAGAGCATTCGCCCTGTAAGCGAAGGGTCCCGGGTTCGAGTCTCGGACTGGCTGCATATTTTTCTAGTACTGTAACATACACAAAAGGATAATTTGTTGATAAAACTCTCCAAATGTGTATTAGAAATGTTTAATAAACGGAAATACTTTCATGTCCAAACTGAAACAAACTAAAATATGACTATGCTACACCGTTATAAGATTCAATTAATACTTGTCAAGACGATATAACATTTTAGACAGTCTATGTGTTTGATAATTCTTTTTTTTTCTCTTTTTATTCCTGATATTGCCTTAATCCTTTTGGCACATTGTATTATTATTATAATATTTGTGTATATTTGTATTATGGGCCGGTGGCCTAAATTACTTGAATTAATTATTGTCAAACTATTGTCAAATAACCTTCACTTACTGCTACTCGGTCAAGTAAATTGTCATAATTTCTGCTCAATAAACAAAGAGCGGATATAGAATTTGTTTATTTCCTGGTTTTGACTAAATCCGAGGTATTCCGAAAGACGTGGCGGAAAATTTATCTTCGGTAAAAGTGCGATAAAGAACTATTTATGACATTTTGCCGACAAACACTTGCTCGATTTTGTCCTCGCGGCTTTGTAGTTGGACTCGTTCAGAATTGAATCAAAGGCGGAGTCCGTGCCATGTCATTCACGCGTCCGCAGTGATGACGAACGTCTTAATAATCAAGAACAAATTTGATAATTGAATTATTTTGTAGGCTGTTTTAACAAATAAGAGCGACACAATTTTGAAAATTGAAGCGATTCCATTGATTGTCAAATGCGGTTAAACAATACTTTTATGTACAGGAACAATGCATTATTTATCGGTATTTTTACAATTATAATTATAGCAATTCCTTAAATAGAAGAATTTGTATAATCCATAAATATAGATATATTTACACATGCCTTGATTTATGTAACGAATGTACACGCTATAATATGTCTATAACGCCGACACAATTTACTTTTGACCTTGTGCCAATGTGCAATGTCGTCACTCTGACAGACTCTTGCGTCATTTTACGTCGCGTTCTGTTTCACTAAGAGGAAAAGTTTCGATGTTACGAACATGTTTTTTTTAAAAAAAAAAAAATAAAAAAAAAAATAGCGTGAAAACTTGTTCTAATCGTCAATCATATAACAGAAGAGCGAATTAAAATCGGTGTTTACTGAGGTAAATAGATCAGTTATATTTTTTAAAAATTGTAATGTGTCCCAATTTTTATTATAAAAAAATCCTTATTAAAATAAGGGTGCTCCTAAGCATAGGATGTCCCAATACATAGGGTAAATTCGGTAGACTGATTATGTCAGAGACGTTGTGACGGCTGTGTCCTGTAATTGTTATACGATATTTATCACCACTATTTTTTTTTCTATTGGATTCAATCACTACTCAAAATGATTGTGAAGCGCATATCATTTCTCATAGCTACAACAGCAGAATATGAAGTAATCACTTATATTTAGCAACTACACATGTCCTAACTTTGTCTGTATACATACATTCCTATGTTTCTATAATTTCTTTAAAATACAGAGTAGGCAGATTGGTTGGAACTGTTTAAGTACTTGAAAAGCAACATTTAGATGAAACAGTTGTAATACCATGCCATAAATTCATTCGGTACTTTTGGCTGATTAGGCCTAATTAAGATATTGGTTGTTTGTTACTTTTATAGGGCTGTGTATTGTAAGTAATGGCGATGACCGGGCCGTGGATCGAACATACGATCTTCCTAGAAGCAAGGCGGACGCTCTACCACTAGACCACTACTGCAGTTTTTCAGGATGGAGGATTTCCAGTAAATATTTCACTTGCTCCACTACAGCACTGATTGTATGTTAATAATTTAATTTTATATTAATAATTACCTGTACTAATTGGCTATGTACATCCATGTGTACAGTCTTTGAATGCTGGTTTGTAGAGAAAGCTGGGCATTGTATTTATTTCATCTATTACACTTTTATTAGAATTTTGACCACTATAATGGAGTTTTTAGTTTGTATAGCTTGGTGTGTCTACATCTCCATCAGAACTTGAACCTGGAGTGCAGATAAGTTTGCTAGCTAAAGACATTTCCCGGCAACCAGCAGGATTGTTGTGGATCAACCTGAAGCGCAGGGCTATAGCAATATATTGAAATCGCGGTATATCAAAATACGGCATATCAAAACGTGTCTTTATCAACTGCAATACAGCAAGTAACCAACTAAAATCGTTTTCCAACACAGAAGCACATATGTTCAGTACGGTGCTTGCTTTAAACGAGTACAAGAAGTTTGCCCGACGACTTGCCCATCTAGTTTCACAAATATTTTGAAGTCGGTCCGTTTCTCCATCAAGGTCATGTTTAAGTTCATTTCTAAATGCTGAATAGATCTAGTTTAACGCAAATGCAGCCTGTTGGACAGTATGGCAAACATATTTCGTATACGAATTTTCTGATATTAGCAAATTCTTTTCGGAATGATGTGGACTCAGTTGCATACGCGGCAGTTACGCGCCTACAAATTTCCAATTAGGCAGTGCCTTATTTCATATTAATACCTAATGCATACATGTGGACCTTTTTGGAAAGCAATGAGGGAGATTGGCTTTTGAAATGAGGGAGATTGGATGCAAATGAGGCAGATTCTTTTTCGCGCGATAAAGTTAGAAATATTTGCTATTTCGGTATAAAATAAAGTAATTTTTTGATAATTCAAGTACATTAAATCTTAAAAGAAGGTATTTTATCATAATAGATAGATTTTGGTCACATTAGTACTGTCCTAATGTTGCCAAAAGTAAGCCCAGGGTCACAGCAATATAAACGTAGTGTTAGGAATTCCGGAGAATGGCGGAATTTGGCGAAAATTTTGAATGCGAGATATTGCGATTTTTTTACACTGCGAGCGTTCCAATTCCTGTTTACAAACAAACGAAAGGTTAGCCGCCAAGGACAATTAAGAATTCAGGTATCAACACTTTGAATTGTCATTTGTTTACAGTGTATTGATCACTCACTTTTGTCTTTAATCGTATTGCAAACGTCAAATTTTAATCAAAGTTTCAGTTATTATTTTGTAACAGCACGCAGGTTCTGAAACCGGTGTAGATATGCATATTTCCTCTTCATTTTCATCCCACATAAGTTTTATATGGAAACAGTTATGTGTGTGGTAAAGAAAGGTATTAATACGGAACCTAACCAGATCAGCTACTGTTAACCCTTGCTGGAGGGTACTTTGGGGCCACTTCTTACCAACAAACTGTCTTGGAATGCACACATTGACATAATCGCAAAAGGCCCAACAATCAGTCTTTCTCAGTCGCAACCTCATGTCAAAGCTGAGGGCCACTAAACAGGCCTGCAACAAAATGTTCATCAGGCCCCAGGTTGACTTTGCCAACACTGTTTGGGACGAGCCAAAATCAACAAAGTAAAAGCAGAACAACATGGAGCTGCTAGATTCGTCTCTGGGGATTACTGTCAACACACTTGGCTGGGAAAGACTTCATCAGTGGAGGAAGGAGTTCAAGGCTGTCAAGCTCTACAAGATTGCCAAAAACCTTGTTGCTATTGCTAGTGAGCCTTATACTTACATCCACAGGGAGTGTCAACAAGAGGTCACTCGATGAGGTACTTGGTACCGTACTGCAAAACGTCAGTACTGAAGGAGTCATTTTTCCCTTTCTTTGTCACAGCCCCTGCCTTGAACACATTCAAGGTTGGGATTGCCGGTGCTCTGAAGTAAATAACACCAAACACTGTGTTGTATCATGCTTTTAAATTTTACGTTTAGGGGACCTTTCCCCACATATGTATATAGACTGTATTATATTCACAATGGTGCAACAATGCTACAATAGTGATTCTGAATTATACTAGAAGAAGAGCTATCGTAAAGCATGGAAGGATTTTTTTTTTAAAAAAACTATTTTGAGATCTGATAGAGTCTATGATGGTGTTAAAAGTTTTTGATTATTTAAGAATCACAGTTAAATATTTTAATGCAAAATGGATATTGACACTAAATGCTTTGATAAAATGTTTAAATAACTATAAAATAATAATTTTCAAACAAAAAGATAACCCACTGCCTTCACTATTCATGCTAGATCATAGTAACCCAATATACGTCTAACAAAATGGCATCACCAGATTTCGATCACATAAAATGACATGAGGTTGTAGAAATAAAAATACATGAAAGCAGATAAAACTGCAATTTTCGTTTGCATGAGTTATATTACTCAATGGATTTATTTCATAGCAATATCAGTTCATTGAACAGGGTGCGGTTGTTTAATTTTTCTAATTTTATTTTTTTTTAAAAATGACATAGTATCCAAAAAAAACATTGATTTAAAAGAAATATATCTTCTTTTCTATTTTGAATTTTATTAGTGCATCTTTATATATCCACTTATTCTTATCCATTTCTTTATAACAAACCTTTTCAAATATTTACTTTCTACATTATCATATGACATGGGCTCCTGTGATAATTTCAAACTCATTTTTAACAATTTTCTACTCCTGGAACCTCTATAATTTCTGACATGCGCAAGCGATAATGTTTATACTATTGACCTTGACCTGTATTGCACCAGTTTTTAGCAGACATGGTTTGAATTGATATTCGTAAATAGACCTATCTTTTGTGAAGTTTTGATATAAACTGAAAAAATGGACATGGTGAGATATACATTTTTTTCAGGTCTGTATCGTAAAATGACTTTCTCACTCAGAAGCATTAATTTTGTCATTTTTCATTGCATTCAATGACCATGTGGATACTGTTTTTAAATATTGCCAATTGTGTAGGAACTTGAAATAAACGTCGGCCATATTTGTAATTCTTGCAAGTGATTGAATTCAGATTGTGATCTAAAACTGAAGTCTGATATTCTTGCAGATCTTTTTTTCAATTATCACTGTAACTTAATTACATGTTATTTTAACCCTGGCCCGATCAGTTCAGCTTGGAACACGTCTGACTATCAATCCAAGGGTTGTGAGTTCGAATCCCATCCCAGCAACAGTCTCCCTGATAATTGATATACGAAATTGTGTTTCATTATCATTCATCTCTAACTGCTGATTCAGGTGGGAAAGTTATCAGTTACTTGTGGAGATGGGGTGTACTCGAGTACTGGTTTACCTTTAAGGATCCCAGGAAACAGTGGTTAAGTTAACTGATCGTCTGTTAGCCCTCGATGGCATAAAAATTATGCTAAATATTCAGTCAATCAATCAATAATTGCATGTTTATATGTCTCTGATTATCAGAAATTTAATCCATCTCAAGAAAACAAATCAAAACTTTTACTTTGCATAATAAAATTATGAAAATAAGACAATTCCTGGCAATTTATTGAACTTCTATTACAAAATTTTGTTTGAAAATTTTGTATCACTTTTATGCCATGGAGAGGTAACAGGTGACTGTTTACAAAATTATACTTCAAACTGCAGTATTTTAAGTTCTAAATAATCTGACAAGCTCAAAACTTAATAATACAGTAAAGGTTATATACAACTTACATTCTGTGTACAAAAACAACAACAAAACAATTATCTGTGATTGTGAACAGCTAATTGGTAAATAATTAATCCTTCAAGTGCTGTTGGGTCCTCCACAGCTGAGTTGTCTAAGGCGCCGTCTCAAGATCACCTACCTCTCACCGCTAAGGTTGTAGGTATCGAGTACCGCTTGCTCCTAAAACCTTTATGTGAGAAAGTTTCCAGTTACTTGCGAAAGGATGGTGGTTTTACTTAGTCTAAAGTCTTCCCTCCACCAGCAAAACTGAATATGCCATATAAAACCTGAAATGTGTTGAAAATGGCATTAAACCCCATTAAAAAAATTGAAAATAAATTCAAGTGATATTTTATCAATATTTAGTTAAGAGTTGCAAGTTTCCTAGCTTTATGTATGTAAGTCTTTGCTGACAGTATTAGAGGAGTATCCATAAGAAGTTCTTAAAGCCAGGGAATGTTCGACTTACAAAGTTTCGTGGTAATTTATCAATAATATTAAATTTTGATGAAGCTTTGTTAATTGAATGTAATAGTGACAAATCATTGTTAATATTCTCTTGAATTATCATAGATGCAAATAATTTAGGCCGGAATTACATAGCGATTTGTTAAATATGTGTACATTGGTAAAACATTTATATGTTAAATATGTGTACAATGGTAGAACATTTATATGCTAAATATGTCCACAGTGATAAAATATTTATATGCTAAATGTGTGCACAGTGGTAAAACATTTATATGTTAAATATGTGCACAGTGGTTAAACATTTAAATGCTAAATATGCACACAATGATAAAACATTTATATGTTAAATATGTGCACAGTGGTAAAACATTTAAATGCTAAATATGTGCACAGTGATAAACATTTATATGCTAAATATGTGCACAGTGGTAAAACATTTATATGCTAAATATGCGCACAGTGGTAAAACATTTAAATGCTAAATATGTGCACAGTGGTAAAACATTAATATGTTAAATATGCGCACAGTGGTAAAACATTATATGTTAAATATGTGTACAATGGTTGAACATTTATATGCTAAATATGTGCACAGTGATAAAATATTTATAATCTAATTATGTGCACAGTGGTAAAACATTTAAAGGCTAAATATGTGCACAGTGGTAAAACATTTAAATGCTAAATATGTGCACAGTGGTAAAACATTTATATGTTAAATATGTGCACAATGGTAAAACATTTATATGCTAAATATGCGCACAGTGGTAAAACATTTATATATTAAATATGTGCACAGTGGTAAAACATTAATATGTTAAATATGCGCACAGTGATAAAACATTTATATGTTAAATTTGTGCACAGTGATAAAACATTTATATGCTAAATATGCGCACAGTGGTAAAACATATGCTAAATATGTGCACAGTGGTAAAACATTTATATGTTAAATATGCCCACAGTGATAAAACATATGTTAAATATGTGCACAGTGGTAAAACATTTATATGTTAAATATGCGCACAGTGGTAAAACATTTATATGCTAAATATGCGCACAGTGGTAAAACATATGCTAAATATGTGCACAGTGGTAAAACATTTATATGTTAAATATGCGCACAGTGGTAAAACATTTATATATTAAATATGCGCACAGCGGTAAAACATTTATATGTTAAATATGTGCACAGTGGTAAAACATTTATATGTATAAACAATGACATGCATTAGATATATCGTTGTCATTATGTCTAAATTTTAAAAGGTTAAAGCAAATAAATTCTCTCACTTTAACTACTTTAATTTTCTTCTTTGTATAACATGTACTTTGTAATTATAAAATTATTGTCAAAAAAAATGTATTCATTTCCTACTCTGATTCTTATAATTTAGAATATAGGCGGAAATAGCTGAGCATTGCTAGTATTGACTTCATATTCAGTCTTCTTATTATCTCATTCAAGAAATCCTTTAGAAGGCAGTAAGTTATATTGTTAAAGTGACTGATATAAAATTTATAGGTTCTGTACTTGTAAAATAATTACTTAATGGTTATTGACTAAGATGTTTTAAAGATTATAAAATAAAAAATTAATGAATGAAACATGTTTGCATTTTTCAGAACAGAAGTCCTAGTAAAAATTGTATAAATGGATGATACACTAAATGTCGAGCCGCCCAGAAAGAAGTCGCGGACAAACAGTGTGTCAGATGAAGTAATCACGGATAAGTTTTGTGACCCAGATAAGCCTGTCATGGTCACATTCCAGGATGTCAGTGCAGCTGCATATAAAATAAAAGATGGCATTCAAAGGACACCATGCACAGTATGTTGTTTTTAGTTGATACTAAGGGTCCTCTAGTAGCTGAGTGGTCTAAGGCGCCTTCTCAAGATCACTTAACTCTCACCTGCGAGTCCCACTCACTCCGTAAAACTTCATGAGAGAAAGTTTCCAGTTACTTGCGGAAGGACGGTGGTTCTACTCAGTCTGAGGTCTTCCTCCACCAATTAAACTAGATATGCCATATATAACCTGAAATGTGTTAAACTCCATTCAAAAAAAAAAAAAAATAGTTTATAAATACTAATTCAGTTTAGGCTTGTATGATCAGAGCTTATATGAATCAATTTCAAGTCCATTTCCTGAACGAGTTCTTGAACTGACCAATTGGATATCATAAAAATTGTAAGAGCTATATGGCCCTTGAATTGTCAAAAATTGTGTGTATTTGATGTTGTGTTCACTCTAGCACTCACACTTTATATTTGATCTTCATTAAACTTACACATTTGTGATGTTACCAAATTTTATCTTGAACAAGTTCTTCAACTGGCCAAATTGAAAAATTAATGTAAGGTGTTATGGTCCTTGAATTGACAAAAATTGCATTAGCTCGTTATAAATTATTTGCTAGATTATCATCAAGGTTTTTATTTTTTATTTTTAAAATTTTTTTTGTTTTTGTTAAATACATTTTTTTTTATTTATTTCTATTTTTTTATTTTTTTTATGAAAATAAAAAGGGTCGGGGCGGTATGAAAATTAGGGGGGCGGGTGGGGATGATGATCTAGCAATTAATTTATTATGGCCTTATATGAATTTATATACACTCTAGCACCTGCAAAAATTGCCATCTTTGGCATTGTCTCCTCAGCCGCAGTTGAGCGATTTAGGGCCAATCTGGCACTCTGTTTAATGG